>LZPB01000002.1:10286-245996 GCA_001676865.1 Ceratocystiopsis minuta | reverse complement strand
GGGGGGGGGGGGGGGTGAGGCGCGTATTCCGTGAAGCAGAGAAACGGCAGAGAGAGAGAGGAGGAGAGGGGTGCGCTTTTTGAACAAAAAAACAAAAAGGCGTCGTCGTTCGTCGTCGCAGAAAGAAGGAGGGGGGACGAGATTGGCGGGCGAGGAAGTTTACTTGGAGTTACAGGGGGGGCTTAGTTGGCGAATGGAAGAAGGAGTNNGGGGGGGTGTGCGTGTGTGAGCGAGTCTAAGCGCGGGACGAGAACAGTCCGCGTTGTCGTCTTTGTCAGCATCTAGAACCTTGCTGTCAAACGAGCAGCTTCGGATTGCCCAAGACGCTCTGGCGAGCAGGAATAAAACCGACGTGAAACAAAACAGTGGCCTGTCATTGACACGGCGCGGAAAGACCAGGATTCCCGGCCCCTGGCGCACATCGCAAGATGCATATGTCATCGATGCACCCGGCAGAAACCCCGCCCCCCCTGGCGACACCCTGGTGTTTTCTCACGTGGGCAGCCAGTAACGATGCACGATAGCAGGCGGTTTTTCCTTAGGCGACAGACAGCCCGCGCAGGCAGACTGAGGCGCCCGTCCGCAGCCTGGCTGTGTACGACACAACCCGCCACCAGAAGGCGACGTGTTGTCGGCATGCGCAAACGCCGGGCCCGTGAAGCCCGTCTTGTCGGCTCCGTCACTCAGGCGACAATCCTGATCACTCTTCTGTGGCTGTGCTGTGCTCTAGGCGCCCTCCGCCGCAGACTCGGTCGCGCCGGTTGCCCGCAGAGTCTTCTTTGGCTCCTTGGCAGACTGTTCACGAAGACCGCAGTTCGATGCTAATACTCCATATGCTCTTTGTTCGTAAGCTGGCTTATCGTTCACGCGGCACCGTCGTCGGCTCGGATCCGAAAGCAAAAAAACTCGAGTAAACAACGTAGCCAGAAAAGAATGAACAGAAGAACCCCAACGACGTAACACATAAAGAAAAAAAAAAGAAACAGGGCTGCAAACCGGCCGTGCAGAGAAACACGATAAGAACCGAAACCCAAGACGCATAAATCACGCACAGGAGACGAGACAGAACAAGTATAAGAAGGACGATCCCTTCTAGCCCACCACCGCCTTCATGCTCAGGCTCTCCAAGAACCCGCCCAGGTCCTCCTTCTTGACCTCCACCACGCAGTGCTCGAAGCTGTCGATCCGCACGCGCGCGTTGGTCTCGGCCACCACGTCCTGGAACGCCGTGCCGAACCGGTTCAGGCCGAAGCCCTTGTCGCGGCTAGCATCGGCCTCTTCGTCCATGTCCGAGTCCGAGTCGCCGTCGGAGTCCGAGTCCGAGTCGGACGCGTCGTCCTCCTCCTCTTCGTCTTCGTCGCCCTCGTTGTCTTCGGCGCCTTCGCCTGCCGCCGCCCGTTGCTGCCGCCGCCGCTCGCGCGCCTCCTCCCGCTGCGCCTGCCGCGCCCGTCGCCGGTCCTCGCGGAGCTTTGCTTTGGCCGCCCGCGCCTCCTGCTTCTTGCGTGTCGTCTCCCGGTGCTGCGCCAGCCGGTCGGGCCCGCCGCCGCCGCCCGTGCCCACGACCACGTACACGCCGCGCTTCTCGTTGAGGGACGCCACCACCAGCGGCGTGCCGCGCCCGCCGTGCGCCAGGCGTCCGCCGGTCGCGTCCTTTTCCTGCTCTGCCAGGGCCTCACCCACCCAGAGCGCCAACTTTGTCAGCGCCCCGGGGTGGTTGAACACAGAGGCATCCGGCCCGTCCTTGACGATGCACATGCGGAAGGCGTGCAGATGCGTGATTTGCTTCTTCTTGATGAGCGCCGTCCCCGTATTGAAAATGGCCCGGTGCAAGAACTTGGCTGTCGGAAGGCCGGCCTTGAGTGCCTCGATGCTGTTGCCTTTCGTTAGATACGAAAAGAAAAGAAGATACATGCACCCAGAGAAGGGAGGGAGAGCTTACCTTTCCAGTGCATCGTAGGCTTCCCAAAACCGCGGCACCCACTCCTCTGACGGGTCATCTGCATCGTCCAGCTCGGCTTCGTCTGATCGCCCGACCGCGTCGCCATTCGAAGCATTGCCGTTGCTGCCGTTGGCACCGCCTGAAAAAGAGCCCGGCCCGGCTGCGTTCTTGCCAACCTCGAGCAGCGCGCCGATCACCACGGCGACATCTTGCGCACTCAGTGTTGCACGCCAGCCCCAGCTGCGCACAAACCCCCATCCGTCTTTGGCGCCGGCCCGGTCCTTCCCGTCTGTGTCGATTGTCGGCACCATGCCGTCGAGGTTGTACATCGATGCGTACTTCAGCAGCTTCATGCGCAGCTCGCGCTTCAGCATCATGTCCATGTGTGCGTAGCTCTGGCGGCACTGCACCAGGCTGACCCCCATCTTGGCAAACAGTTTGTGCAACCGCTTGAGTCCCGTCTCGCTCCACATCTTCAGCCGCGAAAAGAGGTACGGGGAGTGCAACATGCTGTCGTACAGGCTCCAGTGCCGGATGAGCAGAAACTTGGGCTCCGGCGACAGCCGGATGCTCGTGTCCTCCGGGCTCCGTGCCGTCATCGGGATAACGCCCAACAACTCCGGGGACCCTCGCCCCCCGCTGCCACCGCCTTGAGATGCACCCGTTCCATTCGTGCCCGTCTCCGGGGGATTGAGACGGCGCACCTCATCTCGCAACAGCTGCCGTATCCGGGCGCCACGCACACCCATCCAACCGGTGATGGCCGGGTTGCTGCCTTCACTGCCGCGCGTCGAGACCGCCACACCAGCCGACGACCGGCCGTACAGCTCCATCGATGTTACCCCGACAATTGTCAACCAGAGCAAGTCGTTGTCTTCGCGACCCAGCTCCGACGCGAGCGAGTAGGCCATTGACGAAATCGGTTCCGAGTAGGACGTGCCCATGCGGTAGTGCTTCCGTAAGATCGCTTCTTTCTCCTCCCGGAGCCGCAGTAGACGTCGCCGAAGTGTCCGTGCGGACGGCCCCTTCTTTGCCCGCACCTGGCCATTTGGCAGTTGACTGTCGCTCTGCAGGGACACGTCAGAAAACTCGAGGCCGTCACTAGATGGCTGGCTGTCCCGTAGGGAAATTAGTGGCCGAGATTTTGGTCGTGGTGATTCAGGGATAGGGCTCGACTGAAGGCAGGCGGTTAGTACTTTCTAGCAGCAAGAGTGAGAAAAGGGAGAGAAAAGAAAGAATCATACCGAGTTGCTTCGCCTCCGTTGCCGTGGCCGGTCGTCGTCCTCGCTATCTTCCTCCTCGTCATCTAACCATAGCTTTCGCTTCTGGCCGTTGCGTGAGGCATGTTTTGCCTGGGCGCCATCATTGTCTTCGTCGTCGTCTTCTTCGCTTTCGGACAGGTCGCCGTCTCCCAGATCCTCGCCGTCATCCTCAATGTCGGGCATGTCGGCGAGTGCCAGGTACGCGTCGCGTTCGGCACCGAGGTCGTCTTCAATGTCACCGTCATCAAAAACTATGATGCCCCCCTTCCCGGGCTTGTACGCCCGCTCCACGCGTCCGCCATTAATTCCTGGCGGCGTGCGAGAGGATAGTGGTGCCGAAGACGAGGGCAGGGCCAGGGCCTGCGCGTCGCTGCCGTTCGGGGTGGCGGTAGCGTCAGACGGAGCAGGCTCCAGCGGAAACCCGCCAAAGAGGTTGGTGAGGTTCCACGGCCGGTGGGCATCGAAGACCCAGACTTCGACGCCGCCAAATGCTTGTTCGCCGTCTGCGTCGTCCTCCTCGTTGTCCAGCCCAAAAAAGGAGGCCAGGTCCACGGTGCCGCCGACGCCGAGACAGACAACGACACCGCCGTTGCCGCCACGCGTCTGCATCATGGGGGCGACCAGCTCGCGGCCGATACGGGAGAGGTCGGCGTAGCCAGCAACCGGCTGGATCTTGTGTGGGATGTAGTCATGCTTGAGCAGGTGGGTGAGGATCCGGCACGCGCTCAGGGCATCCGGCTCCAGGGCAACAAGCAGCAGGACCGGCGGTGACAGCGGGTGGCGTGTGTTCTGCAGGTGCAGATACAGCTTGGAGATCATAGAGCGAGGCAGATACATGGTGCTGAGATCGAGGCGGAGGTCGAGGTGAACGCGAGGCCGTGCATTGGTGGCAGAAGCAGAACGGCCCGTGGAGAGCGATCCCGACGGAAAGGGCTCCTCCTGCTGTCGTATCTGAGGAACGCCCTTCTGCCGAACTTCTGCAAGGGCTGGCGGAAACCGGGAGAGCAGTCGGGAGTCACGAGAGCCGCGTCGAAGAAAGGTATCCCAGGAGAAGTACTTTTGCGAAAGGAGGCGGCGTAAGATAGCAATGCAAATGGGAAAGACCAAAAAAAAAGTAAAGAAAAGAGGAATCAACAACAAATAGAGTAAGAGGACCAATGCTGAACGCTGCGCAGAGGGAAAACAGAAGGATGTGGTGGTGGCGTGTGAGGGGAGAGGTTTACGAGAATCAGGAGCAGAAGACGCCAAAGACGCTTTGGTGTTGTTAGCGACGCGGTTCTGCACAGCACGACGCGCCGGAGGTGGGGACCGACGACCAACGTGTAGAGTGGGTCGTGAGCCAGGCCCATTTGGCAGGCCGCCCGAGTTTTTGGTGGTTGCAGTGGATTTGGTGGTGTATTAGTGCGGCTGCCCGCGCATCACTCTACGCTGTCTAGAACAGCAAAGGGGTTTCTCTGTGCACTCCCGGCGACATCTCCCCGTCTTTTCTCTCCTTGCTTTCGGACCGCACCGTTGGCCGCCCGACTGTTTCTGCCCTTGTTCTTCCTGCTCCTGGTCTTCGTCTTGATTGCCGTGACTGGAGGCTGGAACAAGATCGCCGAGCGCAGATCGGCCAGCTCCTCCAGGAAGGTCAAGGCGCCGGCCTCTTTCAGCTGGGCTGGCAGCGATTGCATGGTGTGCAGCGTCGGCCAGGCGGCGATGGGAGGGACAGAAGACAGCAGTTGGCGCAATCCGGCCCTCTTTGGTTGTGTTTCGTCAAGATCCGCTACCTGGCCTGCCGTTCCTGCTTCGTCGATAAAGCCAAGCAACTGCTGCAGGATGCGCAGCGAGTACAGCGTGCCCTGGATTTCCGCAAGCCAGTGCAGAGCATTCCATGTGACGCTGCCCAGGGTGCCATCAGCGGACGCTTCACGCAATGCCGCCAGGCAGACCGACTCCTTCGACCGCTGACCCGACCATTCAATCTCCTGGTAGGCAGACAAAACAACCCATTGCAAGATCGGGTGAGCAACTCGCGCACGGATCTTCTGGATCAGTGCCTCCGTGCTCGATAGTTCATCGAGAGTTCGTCCTGACGTCCAGGTCTTGAGACGGCTGCCACACGAGGAGAGCGTAGTGACGCGCACGTATTCGTAGATGTGTGGTCTTGGTTTGTGGCCTGCTATACCCTGTAGCAAAGAAAAGGCCAGCTTTCGAAGCGGCGCACTCGCGTCCCATGCGGTGCTCCGCGTCCAGCTCTCCAACAGCAGCGGGAGAAACACAAAGACCCTGTTGGAGGTCTGTTCGGTCTCTCCTTTTCCACTGCGGTGCTCCTGTGTTGGAGGAAACAAGCATTGTAACGCAACCTCAGAAACCCGTGGATCGAGCACGTTGAGGTTAAGCTTGCTCGCAGAAACGGCCAGCGCTCCTGGGCTCGCATAGCTACTCAAGAACTCGGCGTACGCCTCCGGGCAAACAGACACAGCTCTGCCTGAGTTTGCCCGTCTCACCAGCTCGCCGAGGGTCTCGTGCGAGTCCATGAAAAGCTCAAATGCAAATGAACTCATTGCGTCGTCGCCATGGAGACCCAGCCGCTGACAGACGGCGGCCCTGGAGTACGTTTTCACCAGAAGGGGGCTGGTCGCCTCTGTGCCCCAAAGGTCGATGTCTTGAAGGAAGACGACCGTGGCGCATGGGCCAAGGTCTTGGACGAGCAGGTCCGAATCGGAGGTCAGAACGGTTCCGCCGCCGCCGGAAGACAGATCTTCGGCACAAAACGTATCTGCCTCGCCCGGAACGAGGTGCGTTAAGGGGCCGTAAACATCAGACTGCAACAAGGCATCCAGAACGGCTGGTACGATAAAGGCTGGCGGTACTGCCCCATACCCCGTGGCATCGAACCCTGGAATCTTCCCGCTCTGGTAGGACTCATAGATCCTCTGGAGCTGTGAGCTGACTTGGTGAACGCGGCCGAGACGGACCGGCCGCTTCGACAGCGGCAGGTAGCCATCGAAGTATAAGGCACGTCTAAGGCAGAGACGTGTCAGGTGTGCACGTCCGGAAACACAACTCGTGTGAGGAGGAGAGGAGCCAGTAAGGCCAGCATTTTCGAGGGAACTCACATTGTGATTTTGTGTCTGCATAGCTCGTCAAGCCAGGCCACTGCTTTTTGGCCCAGCTGGTCGTAAGAGACATGATCCAGCGGGTGCCGACTTGTTGGTGATTTCGGGCAGAGACCGGCGAGATGGTATGCCAGGGCTGGGCCATCAATGACGACGGTGGCTCCGTCCAAGGGCGCGCGTTCAGCGTGCGGCTGCAGATGATGCAGCAGCCTTGGGACGCCCATGCTGGGAGTTGGCGCACGGCCTGCTTGGTGTGAGACTGCGAGTCCGCGTAGGCACGGTGCACCTTGGCACAAGCAACCACGCCCACCGTAGGGCGTTTCAAATCTAGGCAGGCATGCACGTGCGTTTTGCAAAATGTCGGTGACAGACGATTGTGATACTCCTGGGAACAAGGAAAGAGCAACCGGTAGTCAAGCCATTCTCTCTCATGTGCTTCCTAGCCGACCGACCCCACCTTCTATATAATACTCGTAGCTGCTCTTTCGGGTCCAACAGAGAATTTTACAGAAGCCCCACCTCAATAACTTCTTGCTTCTCGTTAAAATAATTTTTTTTTTGGTTCTATTCTTCAACCTTCATACTCCCTCCTACAACACCCTGTGGAAAAGAACATCGCCGTTTCGGCCCGGGTATCGAAGTTTTAAGAATTATTCTCATAAGACCTGATCTCTCTGGTCGCCGCAATCCACGCTCGCTCTCGGCGCCACCATGCGGAACACCCAGATCTTTGCTGGCACGAGCTGCCCAGCTCTGACCCTGCAAATCTGCGAGAACCTGGGTATGGCTCCAGGGGATGCAGAGCTGGGCCAGTTTTCTAATGTGCGTGTCCTAACGCTGTTTTTGGTGTTTTATTTCTCTGAGCAGAAAAACTAACCTCTGACCACAGGGCGAAACCAGCGTGCGAATCCTGACGAGCGTTCGCGAGAAGGACGTGTTTATCGTTCAATCCGGCAGCCCCAAGACAAACGACACAATCATGGAGCTGCTTATCATGATACAGGCGTGTCGGGGCGGCTCGGCAAACAAAATCACAGGTAGGCCGCCGTCCCCGTTCTCTCTCGTCCTTTCAACCTAACACCTCGCTTTTCCCAGCTGTGCTCCCATACTTCCCCTACAGCCGCCAATCGAAGAAGAAAACCCACCGGGGTGCCATTACCGCCCGCATGCTGGCGAACCTTCTGAACGTCGCTGGTGTCAAGCACATCGTGACCGTTGATCTTCACGCCTCGCAAATGCAAGGCTTCTTCCAATGTCCTGTCGACAACCTCCACGCAGAACCCTTGATTGCGCGCTGGATCCGGCACAATGTCCCCAGCTGGAAAGAAGCGGTTGTGGTGTCTAAGAACGCCGGGGGTACCAAACGTGTCACCTCTCTCGCCGACGCACTGAAGCTCAATTTCGGCATGGTGACAACAGATCGACGCCGAGGCAACAACATGAGTGCCAGCATGGTTTTGAGCCAGGTTGACGGCAGCGAGCAGCGAGCACCGAGTCGAGCAACACACCGCCACATGCCACAACACAGCTATGCGAGTTCTGCGATAAACGGATCCTCTTCTCCCGCAGGACAGTCCACTGGGACACCGGCAGGGGGCAAGAAGAGCGTCGGAGCTGCCACGACGCAAACTGACTCGTCAACAGCCTCCAACAGGGGCGATGCGACGGCAGCGAACGGTTCAGACCACACACCGGAGGGGGAGCGTGAGCCAGAGGCGGATGGGGAATACAACGACCAGCGCGCCCACGAGGTCATGCACGCCCGTCTGGTCCAGGGCCATATTGTGCCGGACGACTTCCCGTCTCCGAGCATCTCCACAGCGGACGGGAGTATGGCCGACGAGGACCCGATGGCCATGTCGCATGTCTCATCCTTTTTCCAAACCGAGCCGCACGCCCTGGGGGGTTCGGGGGATGCGGGCGAGTCCGATTCAGAAGACGAGGACGACCGGCCACAGCGGAAGCACCCGGTGGTTGAGCGCATGGTCACCCTCGTCGGCGATGTGCGCGACCGCACAGTCTTCATCGTTGACGACATGATTGATAAGCCCAACTCGTGGATCGCCGCTGCAGAGACGGTCGTCATGAAGGGCTTGGCCCGGCGGGTATACTGCATTGCGACACACGGCATCTTTGGCGGCGACTGTCTCGAGCAGATGGAGGCCTGCGACTGCATCGATACCATTGTTGTCACAAACAGCTATCCGCTGGCACCGGAGCGGGCCAAGGCGGCGACCAAGCTGGTGGTGCTGGACCTTTCCTACCTGTTGGCGGAGGCCATCCGGCGAAACCACTACGGCGAGTCCATGTCTCCGCTCTTCCTGCATATGCACGACTGAGATGGCCCTGGCTGGCCAACCTCGACCGCCTCTCTTCTCTCCCTTCTCCTTTTTATGTGTTTTGATTTGCGTCCAGTGTCTCGACCCGATGGGCAGACTGTATGAAACTGGGCTGTGGACACCAAGCGCCGGCGTTTTTTTGCGGATGGGCTTCGGGTTTATAATGCATTCCCACGGTATATCTGGTTTGTCTATTTCTTTTTCTTCTCCTTTCTATGTCTACATGTGATACTCCTACGGGAAGGTCGGATATACCCGAATGCACACACACACACACGCACACACATGCACACACACCCAGCGTTGCTGCCTTCGGGCAGCACGAGCTCGATATCCACCCCAGGATGAGCTCGTAACGGACCGTTGGGAGAACAACCCTGTCTTTGGCTTTTGCCATGGTCAGCTCGATTGATGAAGGCCTGTCGCCCCGGTGTCTTTACCGACGCTGCCACCTCTGCTTCTGTGGACGGAGTGGGCGAAGGGCAAGAGAACCTTTCGAACATTTGTACAGCACCCGTAGACTGTGACATAGAGTGCTTCAAGCCTTCTGAAGACGCCTCAGCTCGTAACTGTCTGTATCACGCTGAGATATAATATAACACACACTTCTTCTCTTCACTGCCGTTCAGCCAATTATGGGTCACGTGACGGTATTTGACTACCAAATACCAAGCTCGGTCAAACAATCACTTTCCTCTGCGCTTTCTACAAAACCGCCCGAACCGAAAGACGAAAAGGTGTCATGCCTGCCGACCTGTCCGCCTACCTTGCCTCGCGCTATCTGACTGCCGACACGACCGCCAGCAAGCCGTCGACCAAGAAGCGGAAGAGGAAACACGACGCCGCTGCCGACAGCGGCCTTCTCATCACCGACGACGACGACACGGGCTGGTCCAAGAGCGGCAGCAGCCGGCGCGCAGGGAACGACGATGACGACGACGTGTTAGGCGGCAGTGCCGTTGTGGCAGGCCAGTCGGCCGAGTTCCGCAAGACGAAGAAGTCCAACTGGAAGCCGCTGGGCGGCGGCGCCGGGGCAACCGAGACCGACAGCAAGAAGAGGCCAGCCAACGACACGAGCGGCTCGGCCGACGCCGAGGCGGACGCGATTATTCTGGCGGCAGCGGCAGACGTGGAGGCTGCGCGGGAGGCGGAGAACGAGGCGCCGGTGATCGCGGCCGACGACGGTGCCGGCGGCGGCGGCGGCGGCGGCGGCAGCAAACCCGCCCTGATGAGCGACGGCACGCACGCGGGCCTGCAGTCGGCGGCGGCGGTGACGGCCCAGCTCGAGCGGCGGCGGCGCGAGGAGCGCGAGCAGTACGAGGAGGAGCGGCGGGCGCGGCGGGCGCGGCGGCGGAAAGAGGGCGGCAAGAACGGCGGCGGCTCTGGCGGCTCCGACGGCGAGGAGGAGGTCGTGTACCGCGACGCGACCGGCCGGCGCATCGACCTGGCGGTGCGCCGCCAGGAGGTGCAGCAGGCGGCGCTGGCCGCGGCGGCCAAGGAGCGCGCGGCCGAAAAGGCGCTCGGCGGCGACGTGCAGCGGGCCGAGGCGGCGCAGCGGCGCGAGCAGCTGGCGGACGCGGCGCTGCTGCCGCTGGCGCGCGGCGCCGACGACGCAGAGATGAACGCGGCGCTGCGGTCGCAGACGCGCTGGAACGACCCGATGGCGCCGTTTCTGCGGGAGAAGAAGGGCGCCGGGGGCGACGCCGCGACCAGCACGGCGGTGACGGCCGCTTCGGGCCGCACCGCCTCCGCATCAAACCGCCCCGTGTACAAGGGCCCGGCTGCACCAAACCGGTACGGCATCCGGCCCGGATACCGGTGGGATGGCGTGGACCGCAGCAACGGGTTCGAGGCCGAGCGGTTCAAGGCCCTCAACCGGCGGGAACGGAACAAGGGGCTGGAATACGAATGGCAGATGGACCTTTAGGGGCTGTGCTGCGAAGCAATATAATATCACGGACGAAGTCTTGAGCACACGCACAATGGGCCTTTATGTTGATTTTTGTATGTTTTGTGCAAGATTGCACCAAATTTTCCCGTCCCATCCGTTTTGTCTGGTCGCCTTGCCACCTGTAAACAGTATTGTCTTTTAAACCCACTGCCTCCTGGCCCCTGACCCTGGCGCTGCGCCGTGGCTTTTAAGCGTCCGGCGTACCAGACACCTTGGCCCGCAGCCGCTTGTCCTCGCCGTAGATCGAGTTCTCCTTAACCAACCGGATCCAGTCCATCTTATTCATCTGGTTGGGCCCGTCGCCAATGCGGCCGCGGAACTGCTCCAGCAATTCCCGAATCTTAACGCCGTCCTTGAACTGCAGCAGCGTGCTCACAATTTCAGCCGCGTCCACCATCGCGCTCGTGCCGCCTGCCGCCGCCGGCGAGCCCGCACGCGACGCCGGCGATCCAGCGCGCGCAGGCGAGCCGGGGTTCGCCGCCGGGCTGGGGCTCGCTGCCCGCGATCCGGACGGCGTGTTCCGGGACGCCGCGGTCACAATCTTGATGCGTCGTTTTCCGCCCGCGCCTCCCGTCGCGTCGGATATCTCGCCAGCGGTGCCTTCTCCGTCGCTCAACGCGCCGCCCTTGCCAACGGCCGCTTTTCCGGCCCGCTGCTGGCCTGGAAGCGGCGTTGTGGCGCGGCTGGGCCGGACAGAAAGCGTTGTGAGCTTCTTGGCCTTTTTGCGCGACGACTCGTTCCCGCTGGACTCCGACAGGTTCGGCGACCCGGGGCGCTTCAGCGACTTGCCCTTCTTAAGGCCGTCGGCTGTTTTCTGGAGCTTCAAAGGCGTTGTGCTCCCCTTCGGCGGACTCGCGGCCGGCGGCAGTTTGCTGTCTTTGCCGTCGGCCTTGGCCTTTGCCTCCTCGTCCTTCTCCTCGTCCTTCTCGTCCTCTTCATCCTCATCATCGCTCTGCAACACGTTCGTTAGTTCGGTGAAAAACAAGAAGAGGTAAGAAACGGGAAAGCAAGGAAGAAAGACGAACCGAAAGCTCCAAAAAGTCTTCCTTTTCGGAGTTGGTGTCCGAGTCGACATATTCCAGGTACTCGAAATGGTCTTCCCGCTTGGCCAGGGCTTTGCGGAGCTGCTTGCCCAGCTGGCCGGTTTTCCGCGCCGCCTTGTCCTCCTGCTCGTCTTTGTCCACCTCGCGCTCGTCGGCGTCACCAAACAGGTTGGCGCCAAGGTGGTTGCGCCGTTGACGCTCCCGCGCGGTCTTGGAGTCCTCGTCGTTGTCCGGCTCCAGACCAACGTTCTCGTCGTCGTCCTGGAACTCGTCGCCCTCGATGTCGATGTCGTCGTGGTCGATCTTCTCCGACCGCGGCGCCGCACGGAAGGTGCTGCTTTCCAGTTTGACGCGCGAACGACCGCCGATGGTCCGTCGCGTCTCCAGAAGCTCCTCTTCCATCTTCTTCTTTTCGGTGTCACGCATCGCCCAGCGGCCCGCCGCCATCTTCTTGGCCATAATCTCCTCGGCCTGGTCGATCGAGTACGCCTGGAACGGGGGCTTTGGCGTAAACCGGTAGTACTTCTCCAGCGGAACCATGCGAAAGGCTGGGCCGTCTATAACGAGAGCAACGTTCGCCTCCGAGAGCGCCGACACATACGTGCCGACCCAGACATTCTTGCCATCGGCATCTTCCAGATGCCATGGCAGAGCTTCCTCGTAGCGGATCTCGGCTTCCTTCTTCTGCTCTGCTGTGTTCTTCGGGAAGTAGAGCTGGTACTGCTTCTCCTTCTTCTGGGGCTGCACCGGCTTCTTCACGTTGTTGGCATCCTTAGCGACAACGGGCGCAATCTGCGCTAGGTCCATGGCCTTCTGTGCCTCGCGCTCCGCCTTCTGCTGCGCCGCCCGCTCGGCCTCCTTCTCGTCGGCCGTGGCGGGCGTCGGCGTTGGCGACTTCTCGTCTTTGGCGATGCGTCCTGGAGCAGGTTGGCGCGGGTCGCGGCGATGCAGCGAGACCGGCCGTGTGAAGTCGTCCTGGTTGGTAGGGTCAATCTCCCGGTCGTGGTCGCCGCCCTTGCCCGCTTTGGCGAATCGCATGACGTGGTGTCGGATGCCTTCGCGCAGCGCGCGCTTAGTCGTCATCACCTTGAAGTCCTGGTACCCGGTCTCCGGCGCAGGGTCGGTCCAGCCGCCATTCTGCACGCGCCGTTTATCAAACTCGGCCAGCTTCTTTGCTTCTTCTTCAGCGCTGGTGACCTTCACGGTACGCGCTTCGGGTGGAAGGCTTAGGGCTGCGATGCCGGTGCGGTTTGCCGATGATAGGACACTCGTGACCGGAGCTGCCTTGGGCCTCTGCAATGGCTTCTTGCGGGCAACGAGGGGGTCGGCTGGACGCCTGCGGCGAAGGATCTGGGGCGGCGGTTTGCGAAGCGGTTGGGGAGGTCTGGAGCCATTTGCGGCGCTGGCCTGACCAGGCTGGCCAGTACCGGTGTTATTCATGATGTAGAAGTAGGTTGCTCGTGAGCTTCGACGACGTCGGATGGCGAACGGCAAGAAAGGAAGAAACGAATGGGCTCGGCAGATGATCTCGACGGGAGAAACGTTGGCAAGAGGCAGTCGGGGATATCGAGGAGCAGGAGCATTCAGTCGGCCAGAGAACAGAGACCAAAGGACTAAGAATGCAGAGCAGCGACGCTTTGTAGGAAAACAGATAGAGGCGCGCCGCGAGATGATGCCGGAGAAAGGAAGAGAAAGCAGCCGCACCGATTTAGCGGAGCGAAGCCTGAAATGATTCTGAAATGGCCGGGACGGGCAAGGCCAAAAATTAAGCCAACTTGGTAAGCGGGCCAGGCAATGTACCCGTTCGCGGCTGAAAGTACCTACATACTGCACCATGGCGGGCCTGTACTTCACTGCTAGGTATGGTACAAAGGGACGTAGCGCCAACCGCAAGCCGCACTTGAGGAAAGAGCAATCGACTGCAGCTCAGCTCTTGCCCAACAAGGCGTTTGCTCGACCAAAACACGAAAATTCAAAAAGGCCAGAACGCGAAAAAAACGCATTCACAAGATTGTTTCTAACCAAGTCATAACAAGCGCATGAAAGCTCGACACTTCCGACAACCCCCCATTGTCTACCACCCCGGTCGACACACAGCAAACAACAACTGAGCAGAGACGCAAATCGCACGGGAACCCCCACGACGCAGCACCCTCTCCAAGCTGCAGCTGTTAGGCACAATACCTTCCAAATCTCTTCTACTTTCTCTTGCTGCTGTTCATGGCTAGACGTGCGTTTTGTGTGGCTCTAGCATGTATCACCAGCAGCCGGGCACACGAGGCGGGGGAGGAGACCCGGCTCCGCCGGCCCCCGGGCCAGGACTGGGAGGAGGAGAAGGAACACCAGGACAGCCAGCTGATCTTGAGAACCGTCTCCGGGGCATGATCCTGCACAACAACGTCCCAGGCGAGGGGTTCGGCCCAGCCCCAGTCCCTGCGGCGAACGCGTTTCCGCCGACCAGTCAAGACAAAACTCCTCCTGGCGCCACTCCGCAGGCCGGCCACCCCTCCGATTCGCCGCACGGGGGCCGGAAACGGCTGAACCAAGCACAGCGCCGGCAGATGTCCGCACAGCTCTCCATTCCGATAGACCCGCGCCCTCCACTACAGGCCCCGGTAGGCAATTACAACGCCGGTCCGCATGCCTTTGGGACGCAACACCAGCAACCATTTCGCTCGTCATATGCGCACCACCCCAACGCTCCTCACCAGACTGCGCAACGGCCCCAAACTGCATCAGGACGGCCGGCACAGTACGGACACGGCCCGGCCCAGCCGCCCGGTCTGAACGGGCCGCCCTACCCATCGCAGCCGCGCCATCAACAGTCCCTGTCATATCAGGGGCCGGCGGCGTTCAACGATCCATACAACTGGCGATCTCACCCACCCCCGGCACAAGCATCCGCGTCACTGCCGTTTGACGGTCTAGCACCGAGGGGCGGGAGACAGCACGGTCCCCCGCAGAGGGGCCGTCCGTACGTTGCCAGCCAAGACGATATACAAGCACAGGCAGCCTTTCTAGAAGGACTTTGCGAGCGGATTGTTTCCAGTGCTGAGATCGAGCCTGGCGAGATCCAGGAGAAGGAGCTGTTCCGCGCACGAATCGAACGGCTCTGTCAGGAGGCTCTTGCCAAGTACGAGTTTGAAGTAAACGGCAGACACGATTTTCCTCCCGAGAGTGTGCGTCTGCGGTGCTTCGGGAGCCTTGCCTCGGGCTTTGCAACCAAGGCATCGGACATGGATCTGGGCATCATCTCTCCAGCGTCTGATCCGCAGCCCGATGCGCCCAAGTCGCCGATTCCTCGCTTAATCGAAAAGGCCTTCTTGGACGCCGGCCTCGGCGCACGCCTTATTTCTCAGACGCGCGTGCCCATCATCAAGCTGTGTGAGAAGCCACCCAAACAGCTCCAGCTGGATCTGCTGGAAGAACGCGCAAAATGGGAACGGGGCTTGCTGTCTGAGCACGACGGCCCAGACGGCGAAGAGGACGTGGTGGAGGACCAAGACGCTGCGCTCCTCCCGGAAAGTGACAGCAAGGCCGAGCACAGCAGAAACGAGTCTGTCTTGGACGGCGACCAGCTGGAAGGGGACAAGTACACGCAAACTCTGGCCCAGCTCAAGCAATTCGCCAACCAGACCATCTTCACGTACTACGGGACGGCAAAACGCATAATGCGGAAGCTGTCGTGCCGGGACATCACACACGCCACGGTCCGGGAATTGACGGATAGAGATCTGGCGACACTGACAGACGTGTGCCGCGCATTCGTGGAGGGTCTCCACGACGAGGAGCTTAAAACGCGTCTGCTGGCAACGCGATCTCTGGCAAATTCGGACCAGCCCGGACCGCAAACGTACCGGTCGCTGTACGGCGTGCTAATGCAGATCGAAGGCGAGCGTTTGGCCATACTTTGGGAGAAGCGTGCGGCTACCCAGGGCTACTCCCGGCAAGAAGCGGACGCGGCAATGAAAATGCAGGCATGGAAGAATCTCCAAAATAAGGCTACTTTCGCGGCGGACCTACTAGGGTACAACAAAGAGCTCCAGATGGCCGTCGACGGGCTGAAGAGAGTGGCGTCGATTCAGTTAGCGACACTCGAGCAGGCACCCTACGAGTCGCCGTCGCAGTACTATGACCGCGCGGCAAGACTTCTTCGGCTCAACAACGGGCGCGATCGCGTCCCAGGGACAGTGGCCGGCGGGGGAAGCGAAGCGCTTTCTCTGGTGGTCGGGCAGTACGTGGCCGGCATTTGCAACCGCGATCTGCGCGCGCAGGTGGAGAGTTTCGCGCAGACACTGGACCAGCCGAGCCTGCGGGCAGTGGCCCAGCGCCACAAGAGCCTGCACTTGGCGCTGGAGTTTGAGCGGGCGCTGGCCAAGGGCTGCTACGAGGGCGCGGTGGCTGACGACGTGGCAGCGTACATTGACGTGCTCCGCATGCCGTTGCAGGTGGTGCGTTTGCCGCCTGGGGGGCGGATGGACTACGGGCTGCCCGTGACGGCGGAAACGGCGGCGGTGATTGAGCGCGCGCGGCAACTCGGCTACCCGTCGACCCTGGCACCAAACCAGCCGCGCGACCCGTTTCGCGACCGACTGGAAATCCCCAAATCGGGGACCGGGGTGCAGTGCGATATCAACTTTGCGGCGCATCTTGGGCTGCAGAACACACTGCTTCTGCGGTGCTACTCGCACACGGATGCGCGGGTACGGCCGCTGGTGTTGTTTGTGAAGCACTGGGCCAAGATGCGCGACATCAACACGCCGTACCGGGGCACGCTGGGCAGCTACGGATACGTGCTGATGCTGCTGCACTATCTGGTCAACGTGGCGCAGCCGTTTGTGTGTCCGAACCTGCAGCAGCTGGCACGGCCGGTGCCGGAGGGGCTGTCGCCGGCGGAGTACGAGGAGACGGTGTCGTGCCGGGGGCGGGATGTGCGGTTCTGGCGGAACGAGGAGGAAATCCAGGACCTCGCCAGCAAGGGCCTGCTGACGCAAAATACGGACTCGATCGGGCACTTGCTGCGTGGCTTCTTCGAGTACTACGCGCAGAGCAACTATATGAGCACGGTGCCGTGCCGCGGCTTCGACTGGGGCCGAGATGTGTTGAGCCTGCGGACGCCGGGCGGTCTGCGGTCGAAGCAGTCGAAGGGCTGGACAGGGGCGCGGACGGTGCTGGAAGTGCAGAACCAGGCGATGACGCCACCGGCAGCGGCGGCAGCGGCGGCAGCGACGCCGTTGACGGCACCGGCACCGGCACCATCAACGGCCACGGCGACAACGGCGACGTCACCAGTAGCGACAACGGCAACGGCAGCGGTGGCACCCGAGATGAAGGAGGTGAAGCACCGGTTTCTGTTTGCGATCGAGGATCCGTTTGAGCTGGACCACAACGTGGCGCGGACGGTGACGCACAGCGGGATCGTGGCGATCCGCGACGAGTTCCGGCGGGCGTGGCGGATCATCAAGAATACGGGCCGGTTGGAGGACGAGGCGCTGCTGGCGGACGCGACGGACCACGCGGACAAGGACAAGGAGATGTACGCGGAGCTACTGGCGGAGCTGCACGGGCCTGTCTAGGGATGTGTGCGTAAGATACCTGTTGGAGGGATGGTTGCATACCTGTTGTATGAGTGTTTGTACAAGACCACGGCCGTTTCGTTATCGGGTCTAATTTCCCCATTCTATTTATACCGTGGACGCGTCTAGTCCGAACGATAGTCTTGTCGCGTCGAACTGGCGCGAGAGGTGGCTGTTCTGGCTGCGCCTACTCGGAAGATACTCCGTATTGTCTAGGCCGGATGACGCAGAGTTGACCCCCACCTTCTTGAGGGATCGCGTGCAGGGATCCCAGTGATCACAACAGCCTGCAGCATCTGCAGCGGAGCGGGCAGGCTGCCCCAGATAACCTGTCCTATGGCTGCTTACGCGGGCCCACGTGTAAACGCTTGCATTCCGTTTACGAAAGCCGTCGATCTGCCTGGCTCTTTATCAGTGGAGCCGCTGCGAAGCCCTTCTGCATTCCTGGTCTTTCCGTGCCCGGTTCTTTGCGGGCGGCTACGGAGCAACAAGTATCTTACGAGCACGGAGTAAAGTGATTGCAGGAGACGGAAGGCGCGAGAGAATGCTGCTTATCTGCCGGGCTGATCTCAGGAACAGACCCCGCGCGTCCTCTGGCAGGCACGGAGCAGGAGTACTCCGTAAAAGATGCCCTACAGGAGTACGCCTTCCCTATTTAGCATTGAGTCACTGCGCCACGCCCGCGCCGGCTGACGCCTTTGAGTCACCTGGGCCCATCCCAGCACAACAAAGGAAGCGCCGGAGACGGCAAGCACGAGAGGGCCACCCCCTTCTTTCCGTAGCACGGGGTAGCACGGGTCCTCTGCTATGGCACAAAGCCGCGACGCCCGCATTCCCTGCTTTTGATACCCTCGCCCGTCCTCCGTCCTGTTTGTTCTGTCCTATATCTGTACTCTTCTCTGCTTTTTTTCTTCGACTCTTCTGCTCTTCCTTTTAAACTCTGTCCTATTCCTTTGTGGTATTACCACTGAGCTCTCGTGTCTTTCAACGCACCCGCCTAGAACAACAATAACAACACCCTATACAACAGCCTCCTATATCTCTCAAATGGCCACCGTTCAGTACGAGCGCGACCTTCGCAGCACCCAAAAGGCCAGCAAGCGCCGCAAGGACTCTGCTGTCAAGTGGTCCTACGGCGTGCGGCCGCTGCCCGGCACCCTGGATTTCTCCGCCGACGGCAAGGCCCGGCCTGTGCTCAAGGGCAGCCCAAGTTGGACGCCGTATGTCTCCTTTTCTCCTCCCCATTCTTTCTGCTTTCTCGTCCGCTGACCGGCCTAGTCGCTGCTCCCACTCTGCTATAGACCAGGCCACGGCCCAGGAGCGCTTTGAGATAACAGAAGAGGCGCGCCGGGAGCGCCAGGAAATACTGGAGTTTAATGAGGAAGTTTTGGCTTTTGCCGAACAAGGCTACACGGTGCCACGTGTGCGCTGGACCTCACCTTACGAGCGGTCCGTTGCCAAGCAGAGCCGCAAGAAGACGGCGGCGAGCAAGCTGCCATCAAGCCGTGTCCCCGCCGAGATGGATGTCGACGCCGCCTGCTCGGAGATCGACCTGATCGGCTCGCCGCGGCGCCGCGACGGCCAGGGCACGGTGCTGTCAATCCCGGCGGAGGCGAGCGAGACGGCCATAGCGGCCGCCCGCGGCATCCTCTCGTACGGGAGCGACGCCATGGATGCGCCTGCGCCGGCGCCGGCGCCGGCGCTGAGCCTCGACGCTTTTGCCAAGCCCAACGCGCGGGCGACCGAGAAGCTGGTCAAGAAGGAGTACGAGGTGCTGGACACCAACGGCGACGCCGTCACGGGCCGCAAGGCCCGCCAGGTCCTGCGTCAGGAGACCAGCGTCGCGGCACCAGCGACACCAGCGACACCAACACCGTTGGACGACGAGGACTTTGAGCTGGTATAATTGTCTCAGCAGCTACGCGTCCTTGTGCTTCTCTCTTGTTTTCGCTTTCTTTTCTTGGCATTACTGGGCGCCGGCGGCCTGTGCGTGTGTTTAGCTTCTCGTGATTTCAAGATCCCTGGACGGGGCGAGCGTGGGAGCTTTGTGTTTTGTTCTCATGACGTGCATGGCAGCGTGTTGTAACGCTTCGTCTGGCCGGGTCATTTGGTTCTCCTTCTTTCCTTCTTAACAGCATTGCGATCAGCAGGCTTTTTTGTTTTATTTCTTGTTTTCCTTTTTTTCCTTTCTTGTATATCGTCGACCAACACCCGGTTCACATAATTTCGTGGTCTGGCATGTTCGCGTCTTGTTTATATATCCCAAACAAACTTTCTCTTCCTGCGTTTCTTTTCCGCGGTTTGTTTGTTTTGATTTCTTCCTGTATCCCTCTCTTTGGCCATAAGTCCTAGAGCCCATTGGCCATGGCCACATCGTCCGGCGGCGGCGGCGACGGCGACGGTGACAGTGTCGGATCTGGCGGCTGGTCTGCGTCAAACAGCGGCACCTCGGGCATGGGGATGGCCGACAGCGGCAGTCCGCGCTGCTGCTGTGCCCAGGCTTTGCGGCACACGGAGCGCATGACGCGCGTGGGCGCGATGCGGCCGGTGAGCAGCTCGAACGACGCAATGGCCATCTCGCTAACGACCTCGAGCCCGTCAACAATGACCCACGGGGGCGCGGCCGGGGGCGCGGACGCGGCGATGTCGCGCATCTGCGCCAGCAGCGGCGTAACTAGGGGGTCGTAGGCGAGCTGAGGGTTAGTCGTGAGCAGCAGAAAAAGAGGAGAGTGCGCAAGACGTACCTCGACCACGACGCCGCCGGTGGGACTGCCGAGCCACTGGGCGGGGATGGTGAACTGGGCGGCGGCCGGCACGCACGAGACGACCATGGTGGGCGGCACGGCATCGGCGGGCCAGGGCACGTCCGTGGAGGCCAGGACGTGGCAGACGGGGGGGATGGCGGCGGCGGGCGGCGCCATCGCGTTGTTGCCGTTGCTGTGGCTGTGCGTGGCAACGCGCTGCGCCCAGGCGTTGAAGTGCTGGGCGACGGCGTGGGCGTGCTGCACGGTGCGGTTGCAGACGTAGATGCGGCGGCAGCCCAGGCGCAGCAGGGCGTAGATGGCGGCGCGCGCCATGCCGCCGGCGCCGACGACGAGGCCGGCGGCGCGGCCGAGGCGCAGCTGGGCCTCGTTTCGCGGGCTCAGGGCGCGCTGCAGGCACTTGTGCACGGCGATCCAGTCGGTGTTATCGCCGTAGAGGGCGTGGCAGGGACCGGCGCGGTTGCGGGCGCGCGCGTGGGCGAGCAGCGCGGCGTCGCTGCTGGGCCGAGTGCTGCTGGCGTGGTTGTCCATGTCGCCGTCGTCGTCACTGTCCTCATCCCGGTCCAGGTCCCCCCGCAACGGCAGCAGCACGTTGACGGCGCCCAGGGCGGCGGCGTGCGGGCTCTCGAGCTGCAGCAGCGGGCGCACGGAGACCTTGAAGGGCGCGGCCAGCGTAGCGCCGCCAAACGTGCGGTTGTTGCTGTCGCGGTGGGCGGCGGCGGCGCTGCCGCCGGCGGTGCCGGACGTGTCGTCGAGGAAGAGGGCACGCAGGGCGTGCAGGGTGGTGCAGGGGACGGCGCGGAAGGAGTGGCGCAGGCCGGTGTAGGCAAAGGCGGCGCGGTGCATGACGGGAGTGATGGACGAGGCGATTCGGGCGCCGACGGTGTAGAAGCGCAGCGGGTCGAGCTGGCCGTGCAGGAAGAGCAGGGCGCTGGCGCGGGCGTACAGCGTGACGGTGGCCAGGTGGTCGCGGCCGTTGGCCAGGTCGGGGTGCTTGACCGGGTTGAAGATGCGGCCCTGCAGCGGGGCCTGGACGCCGAGCAGCGAGTAGTCAAAGGCGACGAGCGGCGGCCACGGCTGCTGCTGCTGCTGCTGCTGCTGCTGGCTGCGCCGGCGGTGGGCACGCACGGCAGCCTGCAGGCGGTCGGGCCCGTCGTGACGGCTGGCGTCGCTGTGGCCGAAGCGGGCGATGCGCACAATGTCGCAGCCGAGGGCGCGGGCGGCGTCGTAGTGCTGTAGGTAGACGGGGGCGGTCCAGGGCGGCGCGGCCAGGCTGCTGAACCAGTAGTTGCCGAGGATGCGGGTGCGGCCGCGGCCGCGGCGGGCCAGCACGGCGCGCACGAGGGCCGGCGAGCGCTGCAGGTCGAGGCTGAGGTACTCGACGTTGAGGCGCAGGCCCAGCTCGAGCAGGTCGGCGTCGGCGCGGTCGCGCTCGTCCAGCGACCGCGTGCGCTCCTGGCGCGGCAGCTCCTCGACGTGGTAGACAATGGGCACGCCGACAGCGCGGCGGATCTGGGCGACGGCGCGCGCGACCGCCGCGAACACGTCAGTGGGCCAGGTGTCGACGATGAACTCGACGCAGTCGCCGCGCGCCTCCAGCGACGCCCACCAGGCGGGGTCGCCGTCGCGGCCGCGCGTCACCAGGTCCGACAGCCGCAGCCGCAGCGCGTACGAGTAGGGCCGGAACTCGGGCGGCACGGCGCTGACGGAGAACGGGCTCTCGGCCCACGGCTGCCGCCACGCCTGGCCCTGCAGCAGGTCGAGGAAGCGGATGAAGTCGCGCTTGGCGTGGTACAGCGGCGGCGTGACCTGGGCGCCGCTGCTGTCGTCGCCGTCGTCGGCACCGCCGGGGTCGAACAGGTTGTAGTACTCGTAGTTGGAGCACTGGCGGTGGCGCGGGTCGGCGCGCAGCAGGGCGTCAGCGTCAGCCGCGTCGAGCAGCCGCTCAATGTGCTCGCGCTCGCGGTGCACGTACACGACCGGGTGCGTCTCGGCGTAGGCGCGCAGCAGCGCCGGGGCGTCGGCCGGCCCGGCCAGGCTGCTCATGCCGCACTCGATGACGCAGCGCCGCGGGTGGGCGGCCAGCATCTGCCGGAACACGTCGGCGTTGCGCGCGGCAAACGCGGCCGGCCCGTGGTGTGCCAGGAACTGGCCGCGCGTGAGCCCCGTCGCCTGGGCAAAGAAGTGGTCTTCGGTCACCAGCCGTCGCCGCAGGTGCGCCGCCGCAATGAAGCCCAGCGTGCGCTTGCCGGCGCCGCGGCAGCCCACCAGCACCAGGGATGCGTCCGGGTCGAAGGCGCGCACGCGCGGGCCCATGCTCTCCGGCGCCGGCGGCGTCCCGGGGTCGTGTTCGGCGGTCATGACGAGTCTGTCCCTGCTGGGCGGTCCCCTGCAGCCAACGAGCGTCGTCTTCCGTCGTCTGCGGCCGCCGACATGCCAGGCCGATGGGCATGCGCTGCTTCCGGCTGTCTGTCGGACTGTGTTGTTGTGGGGTGCTGTTGTGTTCTGTGTGCCGTCTTAGGGAGAGTAGGAAAGAAAGAAAGGAGGAATGAAAGTTAAAAAAGAAACAAATCAAAGTACTATGAAAAGCCAAAAAGAAAGAAAGTCCAAAACGGGAAGGAGCAATTCGAGAAGACAGAAGAGGCCAAATGCAGATATAACTTCATGCAAACCCGTTCGGCAGCTGCGATCCTGCACGTCCAGCGGGTTATCTGGTCCGCCCCAGGAGGTCTTCTTCGCCTCGGCAGCTCTCCGCGGCGAGCTCTCGCGCTCGTCCAATGGCGGGGCATCGCATCCATTGCGTGTTTCCCCACGCGAATTGTGCAGGCCAATAGGCCGACACGCACCGGGGCCCCGCTTTCCGTCTCCAAACGGCGAGGCTGGACCGAGGACACCGGCCAGGAGACAGATACGGGGTACGCAGCCCACCACGACCACGACACGCAAACAAACGGCCATGTGGCCCTCCCTGACACTGCACGGCGCCAAGGGCGACCGCGGATCGATGCTGCTGGCCGCCGACCAGCTGCTCTTCGCCGACGCCGGCGCCGGCTCCGGGGCCGCCGCCGCCGATGCCGCCGACCCAGCCGACGCCGGCACCGGCGGCTCGGCGAACCCCCGGAAGCGGAAGAAGAGCTCGCGCGCGTAGGTCTCTCTGCCCTGGGCGCTGGGTCCGTGTCTCTGCTAATCCGCGACAGCTGTGACTTCTGTCATCTGAATCACCAGCCATGCGACGTGAGTTGATGTCTCTCCTCTCCTGTTGGTCCTCGCCCCTTCTTAACACACACAGAACTCCAAGCCGCGCTGCAGCTACTGCATCAAGCACGGCAAAAAGGCCTGCCTCTATCTGCGGCCCCAGAAGAAGCGCGGGCCCGCCCAGGGCTACCGCAGCGCCCTGCACACGATGCGCGAGAGCGCCGCCGCCTGGGGCGTCGCCACCACCCTGATCCCCAACCTGGCGCCCCTGGTCGCCGGCTACCTCGACAAGCCCGAGGGCCGCCGCCTGGTCAAGGCCATCAAGGACCCGCAGCAGCAGGACCACTTTATCCAGGCCTGGCAGCAGAGCGACGTGTTCAAGCTGTTCTTTTCCGACGACGGCAACGCCGGAGATGGCGGAGACGGCGGAGACGGCGGAGACGGCGCCTACAACGATGGCGACGGTGGCGACGAGCCGACGTCCGATGCGGCCGACGACCGTCTCCGCCGCCGCCGCATATCGAGCGGACCAGACGCACAAGAGGCCGACGCGGACGACGACGACAACCACGACGGCAACCCTCACAGCCGGAACGGGTCGGTCTCCGTGGCAGCACCACTACAACCACTACCACCACTACCACCACCACCGCCACCACCAATGTCAGCAGCAGCCGCAGCCGCAGCCGCAGCCGCACGACCCCGGCCCAAATCCTTCCAGCGGCTGGCACGACCCCTGCCACGCCCGCCGCCGCCGCCACGACAACAACCGCCCGCCGTGCGCGACAACCCCGGCCACGGCCACGGCCATGGCCACAGCCACAGCACAAACACCGACCAACAGGCCTATACAGCCATCGACCGCGGCGGCGGCGGCGGCAGCGGACCCTCCGATGGCGTGGCGGCCTCGTCGCTTGCCGACATCATGGCCCGGGACGTGGCCAAGTCGTATGTGTCTCGGCGTTGCTCCTCGTTCTTTGCCTTGCTGGCACTAATCTCTTCCCTGCTAGATCCAACAGCTTCACAAACACGCTCGGCCTGCTGGGCTTCGCTGCCGACGAGACGGCAAACGACTTCCAGGCCATGAGCTACCACGATTCGGCTGCCGAGCGCGGCACCGGTGACGACGACGCGCTGCTCGGCAGCGAAATGGACCGGAAAGCATACTATGAGCTTCTGATGGGCAGGGGCTTTCGGTGACCAGGATAGCCGCAGAAGTGATGAAGATATGATTAAAAACATAAAGCACAGATGCTCCAGCGAAGATGCCGCTGTTTGCTTTCGCTACAACAAGGATACCTCTTCTGCAAGTCATTGTGATCACTCCCCTCCCCAAATGAGTTATACAACATCCAGCCCGTGTGTCTCGGACGGCGTTGTTGAGAAAACGATAACTGAATAAACCTCGCGAGAGGCTGGTTTTTGTATTATGCAATCCTTCTACATCTTAACTGGCGGAGCAGCTTCCCAACGCCTCAAAAGAAAAGAGCTACCAGACCGCCGCCGGCAAATGACGCCCCGATCGTGATAAAGCTGGCTAGCGACAGCTGCGACATGCCGCTGATGCCGTGTCCAGACGGACAGCCGCCCGCCGCCAGAGCGCCCACTGCGATGGCGACGCCGCCAAGTAGTGCCACCGCGGGGGGTGAGGTGGTGGCCGCCGCCGCGGCCGTGATGGCGGCGGCCGTGGCCGACGGCGTGGCCGCAGCTGTGGCACGCGCGCCCACCATGAGCCCGAGCGCAAAAAGGATAGACTGGACGCCGGGTTGGGAGTCGGAAGCAGAAGACCCTGCGGTCGCCGAGTGCTTTGGGCGCACCGCATACAACAGCCAGCGGCCGACGTCGTCGTAGACGGCCGAGACACCGACCAAGCGCTTGCGCAGCAGAACCGACACCAGCTGCGCTACACCGATCAGCAGGCCGCCGACGACGGGCGACACGATGCGCGCATGGGGGCCGGGGCCAAACAGTGCAGCAGCGCCCGCGACAACGGCCGCGAACGCCGTCTCAACGCCAATGAGCGCCACCTCGGGCGAGATGCCAAGCAGGTCTTGGACCGTGGTTGGTGGGGGGACGGAGGGTGCGTCGGGTTTCAAAGCCGTGTTGCGGCCAAGGAGCCGCGGCTTCAGAAGCGCCCAGACCACGCCGCCCGCTACACCGCCGGCCAGGGCGTAGTAGCCCGAGCGGACACCCAGAGCGGTCTGTGCCAGGACAGTACCCGGGCAGGCACCAGTCAGAGCCATGCCGGCGCCAAGGATGAGGCCGCCGACAAGGTTGCCGTCGTAGGGCGCAAACCAGCCGCGGTCGGCATAGGCACGCGGCTGAAACGAGGCGACGTGCAGGCGCTCAGCGACGGTGGTGACAACGGCCGTGCTGGCCGTGGCGGCGAGGAAAGCCTGCAGCATGTGGTAGTTCTCCCACTTGAGCTGGCCAAGGATGACAGCAGGCTGGTAGACGCCCGAGGCGACAAGCGCAGCACCGAAAGCGGCACCGGCGACGACTGTGGCGGCCATGGGAGGGAGGGGGGTGTACAAAAGAAGAGAGTAAGAAGAAGGTGAGAAATGAAAAAGCAAGAAGCCGAAGAAAAGAGGCAAATGACAAAAGCAAACGCACAACGAAAAGCGTCTCGTGGCGAATACAATTGTCCTGGACACACTCGCAAACAAGGCAAGAACGGCCGGGAGAAAGCAGAAGGAACGACCGTCTTGGCAGAGCACAGCCAGGAGAAAACAGAAGGAGCAATTGATTGTCTTTCCAAGTACGAGTACGTGCCGCGAACCTCGCCGTCCTGGCGCGCTCGCCTAGCGTTGCTCGCCGACATCGACGGCGACGCTCCGGTCCCCGAGAAAGGGAACTAGCTACGCAAGGGCGGGCAAAGAACGGAAGGAGCACAGCTGGCCTCTGCAGCTTTCTGGCATCGCTGTCCGCAGCCGATCCTGCAGCACAGCCAGCCGCCTGTCGCCATGCCACCACCGCAGAAGCACGTCATCTCGCCAGATGCGTGCTCGTGCGCGACACCCAACGGTGACGCCGCCGCCGTCCGGCGTTCTGATGGACGGCGACCACTTTGTTAGCCTGCACCGTGCGCCGGCGATGTATGATAACCTGTCTATACTGTGCGTATACTGTACCAGCACTGCCAGCCGTCTGCCAGCTGTCACCGCCGCCACCGCCCTCGGTCGTCCCAACTGCCGGAGCCGTGCTCCGTAGTGTTGATGCATGGAAAATACCCCGTATTTCCTGAGTGCACCCAGATTACTTAACTCTGCCGAGGTTGCTTAGGCTCGCTAACGGCCCAAAAGACGGAGAATGCGGGGCCCCGGGTGAACCGGGGAGGCTGTATAATAGGTGATTCTGGGGAACACGGGCTCTTGGTACCGGCTTCCCGTTCCCATACCGCTCGCCGCCTGTATTTTCTCGTCGTTGTGCTTTATTGACCGCCAAGATGTCGTACGCCTTGACTGTGCAGAAGCTCGACGGCAAGCCGGGTCAGGTGTATTACCCGTACGTCGTCTCTCCTCTGTCCTTCCCGTCCTCCTCTGCCTCTCTGACCCCCCCCAGCCTCGCCCTCAAAGAGCTGCCGCAGCTGAAGCCTGGCCCCGGCGAGGTCCTCGTGCGCATGCGCGCCGCCGCTCTCAACCACCGCGACCTCTTCATCCGCCAGAACCTGTACCCGGGCATCTCCTTTGAGAACCCGCTGCTGGCCGACGGCGCCGCTGTTGTCGAGGCCGTTGGCCCGGACTGTCGCCGCACCGATGTCACCAAAGTCGGCGCCGCCGTCGTCGTCGCGCCCTGCCGCGGCTGGGTCTCCGACCCGCTGGGCCCCGAGAAGCCGCTGTCCGCGCTCGGCGGTGCCCTCTTGACCGACGCCGGCACCGCCTGCGACTACCTGGTCGTGCCCGAGGACGAGATTGAGCCGAGCCCGCCGCACCTGTCCCCGACAGAGGCTGCCGCCGTACCGCTCGCCTATCTGACCGCGTGGCGCGCCGTCGTCACCAAGGGCGGCGTCGACGTGCTCGGCCAGCGCAACGCCAATGTGCTGGTCACCGGCATCGGCGGCGGTGTGGCCCAGGCGGCTGCCCAGCTGGCGGCCGCCCACGGCTGCCGCGTCTACGTGACGTCCGGCGGTGTCGACAAGCTGCAGCGGGCGCGCAGCGAGATCTCCGCCGCCGGCGCGGGCACCTCCGCCATCGTGGGCGGCGTGTCGTACCGCGACGCCGACTGGGACAAGCAGCTGCTGCGCCAGCTGCCGGCCGACAAGCCGCGCTTCGACCTGATCGTCGACGGCGCCGGCGGCGACATCATCAAGCGCGCTTGCAACCTGCTGCGCGAGGGCGGCGCCGTGGTGCAGTACGGCATGACGGTCGGCCCGCGCATGGACTGGATCATGAAAGCCGTGCTCAAGAACATCGACCTGCGCGGGTCTACCATGGGGTCGCGCGTCGAGTTCCGCACCCTCATGGCCTTTGTGCGCAAGCACCAGCTGCGGCCCGTCGTCAGCCGCGTGGTCTACGGCGGCCTGGCCCACGCCAACCTGCCCAACATCGACACGCTCTTTGACGACATCAAGGCCGCCCGCCAGTTCGGCAAGCTGGTGCTGTCCTTTGACCAGGAGCCGGCGAGCCCGGGCGTGCCAAAGCTGTAACGGCCAGCGCTGTTGTATGAGAACGATACGATACGATCTAGAAGAAAGAACAAAATCAAATGTCTCGCTATGCACAGAAAATTGTAGACTACCAAACAGATCAAACAGACACCCACAGGCGCTACTCCTCCGCCTCCGCCTTTGTCTTCCGCTTCTTCTTCTTCTGCTTGGCCGCGCCGCCGTCCGCGTCCTCGGTCGGCGGCGCAAAGTCCTTTTCGCGCTCGCGCTTGCGCTCGTCCTGGCGCGCGCGCGCCTTGTCCTCGCGCGCCGCCTCGGCCGCCCGCGCCTTGGCCTGCTTGCTGAGGAAGTACTCGCCCGTCTCGATCTGCAGGTCGACCTTGCTCTTCTCCGGCGCCGGCGGAAACGCCGTGTACGTCTTCTTGGACTTGTCGGCCACGCGGTGCGGCACGCGCCGCTTGCTGAGCGTGCGCTTCTTGAAGTTGGGCAGGAACCGGTCCCAGCTCTCGGTCGCCAGCTGCGGGTCCTTGGCCAGCTCGCGCTTGACCATCAGCTCCTTGATCATGTAGATCGGGTGGATGTTGGCCATGCAGTCCTCCACCACGCGCCGCACCTCCTTGAGCCCGCGGAACGGGCCCATCACCGCCACCGTGCCGCCCTGCACCAGCACGTACGTCTCCGTCAGGATCTCCAGCGCCTTGAGCGTCGACCCGCCCGGCCCCAGAATCCGCTGCCGCCGCTTGACAAACCGCTCCTTGTTGCGCACCAGGCTGCGGATCTTGATAATGTCCGCCGCCACCCCGTCCTCCAGGATCCGCAGCGCCTGCGGCGCCGGCACCGACCGCGACAGCAGCCGGATCAGGTCGCGCGCGTTCAGGATTGCCGCCGGGTCGTACGTCTTGCGCGTCGTCTTCACGGTCATCGTGCCCGTCACCAAGTCCAGCTCGCACGCGATGCCATGCTTCTGCAGCGCCCGCGTGATGCCCGGCCACGCTTCCCGCAGGTACACCTCGCGGTACTTTGGAAACAGCGTCGAGAACGACGACTCCTCCAGAAAGCTGCCGGCCACATTGTCTTCCGGCTTGAACGCATCGACCTTCCACTTGTCGATGTCGTCCGTGTCCCACGGCTTGTCCTTTTTGTGTGTGGACGGCATTTTCGTGACGGGAAGGAGATTCGAAAGACGGTTCGAGAGAGGAAGTTGCTTTCTCTTGTTCTTGAAGGTGGGAGATCGCCCGGGAGTTGGAAAAAGGAAGGGTGCGTTTCTGTCGTTGCGTTGCGTAGTTGTTGCTTCGGGATTGGAAAAAAAAGAATGAAGTCGCTAAAAAAAGTATTCCGATAACGTGCGATAAGCCAGAACAGTGTCTCTACACCGTGCCAGGTTGTATGCGCACATACTAATCTTATCTGGGCTTCTCCGCTTCCTTTTAGGCTTTGTTTACAGGGCCAGAACTCCGCAGAAGGTCGGGAAGTGAAAAATTCAAGAGCTGGCTGGCCATTGACAGGGCGGCACCTAGAGTGCCCGATCCCGATACGAGACCACAGCATTACTCGTACATAATACTTCGTGCGCGTATACAGCTGAAGTGCAAATCCATCTCAAACAGAGCAATTTTCCTCCTTTTTTCTGCAACGTGTGCACAGCGACAACCCTCCCTTTTCTTCCGTGAGAAGCAACGGAAAATACACCCGCCGTCCGAGACCGATCGCTGGCGCGTCGCCACGTTTCTCGTCCCTTGGCTCTCTTCCTCCTTCTTCTACGCCATCCGCCTCGTCCGGGACCTTCAGACTTTTCCCGCCGCTGCCCGCAGCGTGTCTTGCTTTCTCCCGACGCCCCCTTTGTCTGACCGTGGCGCGACTGGCCCTTTCGGCGCCCTTCCCCCCCAGCGCAGCCGTCCACCCCAGACCCAGCCAAGCCCGCTTCTGTCCGCGATTCTCCTTCGACGACCACCGCCCCTTTCGGCTCCTCCCCCTCCTCGGTCGCTCGCCATGATGGACGACGGCATGCACGGCTTGCCAGCCATCCTGGATCCCATCTCGCGACCCAGCTCTGCGTCCACCCAGGCATCGCTCACACAGCTCCCGGGCATATCAGCCTTTACAGCCGGCGTGGATGCTTCGGGCAGGAGCTCTCCCCAGATCATGTGAGCAGATTCCCGATCCCTATCTTAGCATCCTCTTAGCCTTGCCGATATCTCTCTCGCTCTCCTGCACCACCATCCACCCTTTTTGATAGCAGTATTTCCGTGCCAGACTAACGGCCCCGGCTCGCTCTTTGCGTGCATTGCCATATCGTACCAGGCCCGCCGCTACCACCCCGTCTCCCGCGCCCCTGGCCGCAACAGCCGCAGCCGCGCTGTCCACCACGTCGCCCGCGGCCACCACGGCTGGCCGGTCCGGCGGAAATCTGGTAGGTCCCATGCCCACGAGCTCGTTATCGGGGGCGTTTATCCGCGCAGTGGCACGCAATGGGAAAGCCGCGCACGCCAGACACGATCCGTCGCCAGCTGCTGCCAGCCGATACGCTTATTCCCCGATCCTTTGATAATCCCACCCCTCTCCACTTTATCCTTATCATGGCCCCGCTTTTCCCTACCTTCCCTAAAAAACTCTTTCCATCCAGTGTAATCCCCCCCATATCATCGCATCCGATAAAGGATAAAGGGATTTTTCTCTTTTTCTGGTTCCTTATCATTCGCAACTCAGCCAGCCCCCCTTCCCTATCCTTATCCTCTGCTCCCCCCATTGAGAACAACAGACAACCGAACACCACCACAACCGCCTCCCCGCGCAAGAAAGCGAAACGTTTAGGACATTCTTCGTCGCAATGGCAACCATGGCTAACCACGATCGCGAAACCACGCAGCCAATATGTCAAAACTGCTCCACGTCGACCACGCCGCTGTGGCGCCGCGACGAGATGGGCTCGGTCCTCTGCAACGCCTGCGGTCTCTTCCTCAAGCTGCACGGCCGGCCACGGCCCATCTCGCTCAAAACCGACGTCATCAAGAGCCGCAATCGTGTCAAGACGTCCATGCGCCCCGACATGGGCATGAAGAAAAAGGTGAGCGCCAGCGTGAGGGGCGGGGTGGCTTCCGCTGTTGTTCCTTGCTAACGTGTTCGTCTTTCGCTCCATCAGCAGAATGCCAATGCCGCCGCCGCCGCAGCCGCCGCCGCTACCGCTGCCATGACCGGTGACCCGAACGGTATGATGGACCTCCAGGGCCAAGCCTATGCTGCCACGGCTGCCCTGGCTGCGCAGCATGCCTCTTCCAATCCACACAACGGCCGTATTGACGGGAATGATTCCTCTTTGGCAGGCACAGCCCCGCCTGGCATGTACGGCACCCACGCGTCCACGTCTTATGCGATGATCGACGACAGCCAATACGCGGGCCAGCACCTGCAGCCATACGGCGCCCCCCCCGACCCCGCTGCGCACGGCGGACACAACGGCTCGCCGATCAGCGGCGACGTGCGTGCGGAAGTCCCCAAGACACAAGAGCAGCTGCTTGCCGACAATTCCAGCCTGAAGACCCGTGTCTCCGAGCTCGAGGTGATCAACGACTTCATCCAGCGCCAGCTGGGCCAGGTGTCGCAGCAAGCCGCCGCCTATGGCGCCAATCCGGGCGCTGGTGGCCACGAGGGAGGCCAGGATGGTGCCGCAAGCAGCCAGCAGCAGCAAGACGCAGCGGCATCTGCTGACGCGCAGCTGCGGTCGCAGGTCGAGCTCCTGACCCAGTCGGAGATCCAGCTACGTGCGCAGTTGGACGAGAGCCATCGGCGCGAGAACATGCTCAAGCGGCGCCTGGACGAGCTGGAGCAGGAGCTGAAGGAGCTGAAAGATTCCACCTCTTCCGCACACATAAACGGTCGCGCCAAGCGGCAACGTCTGAACAGTCTGGGCGCGCACCAGGACGGCGTGAACGGCGCAGACGACGGGGCTGCCGGGGCACACGGTGCAGCGGAGGCGCCAGCGGAGCCAACACCTGCTGCCGCAGCAGAGGCGGAGGCGCCGGCTGCTGATGCGCCGGGGGCAGCACCACCACCGCCTTCAGAAGAGGAGGCGGGGTCGACGACGACTGCTGCTGCGGCTGCGGCTGCGGCTGCTGCCGCGGCCATCGCGGCCGCCGCTGTCGCCCAGGACGTGCCGGTCGCCAAGGAGGCAGAGGCGGTGTCCAAAGACGCGGCCGCTCCCAGCGACAGCCAACAGCCGTCCGCTGGCGAGTCGATGGAAGACACCAAGACAGACGCATCCTTACCCGAGCCATAGCCCGGGGTGTCGTCGTCTGCTCTTTCGGGCACATTGCTCGTCTTCCCGCGCTATTCCTTCGTCCGCTAATCGCTGTCTGGACCTTTGTGCGTGCTCCGTTGCGTGTTTTCTTCCCCTCATGTATCGGGATTGTTATGATGATTTTATTTCCCCCCCTGCTTCTCGGGTTCTATCACTTTGGTTCTATCACTTTGCTTGGCTTGTATTATATTCTATATGCATCTGCGCTTTGGTTGGCAAATGCGGTAGGGGTTCTCTCATATTCATGCCATTGTTACGTCCCCTCACGTCCTTGTCTTCTCTCGGGTTGATGGTTCCTCTCTCCCCCTTTTACCCTCCCATAACATGTGTCGCATTGCTTTTTGCTACTACCTTGGTTTTGAACTTTGAAGAAAGGAGGATAGAAAAAAACTGGATATTGTTTTCATTCTGTTTTGCTTTTTGATATACCTTATAACTACTGTGGTATCTGAAAGGGCCTTCAGCTTCTGCTGGAAAGCCTGGCCTCGTTGTCTTTCGTTGACTGCAGCCAAAACACAGTCCTTATGATTTTGTTTTGTTCCCGGCCCCAATTGCCAAGGATTTTGCCGAGTACAAACGCCCTCCCAAAAACCATATAAAACCTGATGCGCCCTCATGCTGTTCCCAAAGTTGCCACGCATGCCATTCGCCTATAAAACAGTATCGTAAAAATGCCGTGAAAGCCACGTCCACACACCAAGGTCACCGTCCGCCCAGCCGTTCAATCTCGCGGAAGATGTTGATCGTCAGCGTCATGGCCCACGAAACGAGCCCCATGAGCTCGAACGCGGCCAGTGTGCGCATCAGACCGGCGTCGCTGTTACCGCCGTCATCGGACACAAAGTAGATCATGGCCTCGAAGCCCAGGGCCGTGCTCGCCGACTTGAGGATGATGAAGAAGAGGTCCAGCAGGATCAGCCGTATCCGGTCCTGCGGCGGTCGCAGCCCCAACGGCTTGCCCGTGTAGTCGTCCACCGTAATGTAGCCAATGTACGGCACGGCCACCACGTCCACTACAATGGCCACAATGATCTGCGCGCGCTCCTGCAGCAGGTCCAGGGCAGCCACGCGGCTGATTTGGCTGAGGTAGTCGCTGCCGCGGCCCATGTGGCCGAGATGCTCGTGGCGGAAGATGGTGATCGCCACGGCCAGCGCCACGATGGACGTCGACAGCACGGTCAGGCGGCACGCCAGCGGACCCAGCGGGTGGTGCAGCAGCGTCCGCCACACGCGCTGGTACAGGAACCTGGACTTCTTACTGCCAGAGCCGTCGCGGGAGTCCGATCCAGAACCCGACCCTTCGCCGCCGCTGCTGCCTCCGCCAGCGCCCCGGCGGAGAAGGGTGCCCAAGGGATGCTGGCGATGGCGCGGACTATTGGTGCCGAGATTCGGGCGGGGGTTCAGAAAAAACCGGTAGCCGAAGTCGCTTGATATTTCGTCGTCGCTAACAACCTCCGACTTCTCGTTTCGCGGGCGCGGATATCGTGAGGACTCGATGAAGGAGCGCCACTGCGTCCCGGGGTTGTACCACCACGACTGCTGGTACCGGTCAGCTCCGTCACCTGCCTCGAGATTGCCGTCGTTTCCGGGCCGTCTGCTGCCGCCGCCAGCGGCGAGACTGTCTCTCCGTGCAAGGTTTTCCTCGTCGGGGGGCATGGACCATGTCCTGTTCACGACGTGGAACTGCGGCACAATGACGGGCTCGGCCGAGCGCAGGTAGTCCCATTTGCGACCCTCCTTGCCTCTGAACAAGGTGCTCAAGTCCATATTCCAGCCGGACGGCGGGGGTTGATTTGGGTTTGGTGGAGGGGTGGGTGGCTCTGGTGGTGGTGCCATCGGACGGGCAGTTCCCGCAGAGGTCGACTGGGCGGAAGCTCCTTCGCTCGCCGAGAGCTTGTCGCCGCTGCTGCCATCGCCGCTGGCGTTGCCATCCTGGTTGGAAATCCCGCCGTTGTTGTCGGAATTCGAGCTTCGGGGGCTTTTGTCGTGGTGCCCGTCTCGTGGAGTCCCGCGACCGTGACGCGGATCTGAGGGCGTAGAGTTGTGTTGCGGAAGGAGGGTTTGTGGTGGTCGTTGAACAATCCACGCTGGAGAAGTTAGTGCCGAACAAGCCGAGTGAAGAGAATACTACTGTAAGCACAGATGGGGGGTGCTTACGAGGTACTGTCCTCACCGTGCTGGGCGCCATCAAGAGCAGATGGCCGTCCGACAGCAGGGCAGGCTAAAAGAGGAGACGGTCGATATCTGCGGCATGAGAGACCAGGCCAGAACGGATCGAAAATGAGTGTTGGGAAGCAAGGGGGTGACTGGCGATGGTGGCAGAGCTTCGAGATGCGAGAGCAGTAGAAATGCTGAATCAGAAACAAGAGAGATGAAAGATAAAGACTGTTTTCTGCAGGACGCGGACCCCGGGATCACGGAGAGGCACCCGCGGACAATAGCAAATAATGAACGACCACGACGACGACGTCGGAAAACAAGCGCGGCAAGCGACATCATCGACGCCCGGTAGCTCCGAATCTTCGTACGAGGTACCATAGCGCGCCTAGCTGAAGATTACTAACCAGAAGGATTGGCCACTCACAGGGCGTGAAATTTGGCCCGCCGACATGTCGTCACCACTCCATTCCGAGTCGGCAAGACACGAAATGAAACCAGACGAGGGGGAAAAGAGACAAAACAGTGCCGGATCCGGACGTCGAGAGAGTGCCACGCACACGGGGATTTGTTTTCGATTTTTCCGACTTGTCATTGCCGCTGCCGCACGGTGGAGAAGAGCCAGCTCGGTCCTCGGTGGAGTGGAGGCCTGATCTGGGCTGACCCTAGGAGCCTAAGTGGCCTTTTTTAGCTTTCGTTTGGGAGCAGGCGCGTTTGAAAAGCACGACTTGCAAAGCCTATAAAAAGGAGAAAAGAAGCTCGGAAAGAAGAACGAGAACATCGTTGCAGAGAAATTATGCGCATCTTTCTGTTGCCCGTGACTACGCGGCGGACGCTGCTCTTCTGCGAGCGGGCAGTGGCGGACGCTGCCAAGACGGCGACAGCGCCAACAACGGCGACGGCGCCAACGTCAGCGACAGGGACAGCAACCGCATCAACAGCATCAACAGCACCAGCAAGGACACAGACCACGCCGAATGTTCTCCCGCCCGTGAAGAGCGCATCGGCTGCGCCCGCGCCCGGCAGGGTGGCGGCGCTGATGGAAAAGGTGCAGACGCGCGCCGCGACGATGTGGACGGACTGGGAGCTGAAGCCGCCGGGGAGCTGGCAGCACCGCGTCGTCACGTACGGCAACGCGGGCCTGCGGCGCGTCGCGTTCGAGGAGTGGGGGCTGAAGTCGGTGCCGCCCCTGTCGGCGCGGGAGCGGGAACGGCTGGCGGCGGGCGGCGCGAACGACGACCCCCCGGTCGAGGTCGTCTACCCGGCGTCGGTCGTCCCGCCGCACGCGGTCGCGGGGCTGCTGCACCGCCTGGGCACGGAGCGCGAGCCGCTGCACCGCAAGCGGCTCATCTGGTGTTTTGTGGGCATGCCCATCACGATCCCGGTGGCGATCATCCCCGTGTGAGTCCAGGGTTGCTCTGTGCACTCTCTTTGTCCTTTCAACTAACCGCAAAGAATACCCAACCTTCCCTTCTTCTACCTCGTGTACCGCGCGTGGTCACACTGGCGCGCCCTCGCCGGCAGCAAGCACATCCAATTCCTGCTTCAGCACAACCGGCTGGCGTTCACGCCGTCGCCGATCTTGGACGCAGTCTACGCCGAGGAAAAGGCCGTCCGGCGGCTGCCGTCGTTAACGGTACCGGAGGCCGGCACAGAGACGACAGGCCGTCCGACAGAGGCCGGCGCAGCAGCGGAGAGCGAACAGCTGCTGCTGTCGCACCCGCGCGGCAGCAGAGCCGTTGCGGAGGCATTGGGCTCGCACACGTTGGAGGTGGAGCTGGAGCGGGCGATCTGGCAGGTCGAGACTGCGCTAGAGAAAGAAGCGAAGAATAGGGAGACGTCGGAGAAGGCAGGATAGACATGAGAGAGTAGGATCGAAGACGACTGGACCACGCAAAGCAGCGTCGACCGGTCCCTCGTTCTGTACGATACGACACGACACGATTTCTACCTGGACGGGGCGTGTCATGCATAGGCAGGGGAGAACATAAAAGGATCTATAGAGCCAATTTTGCATCTTCACATGCCGTTCTCTCAAGAAAGCTCTTGGGCTTGTCTGACTTGTCTAACCTGTCCGACCTGTTTCTGACTGGAAGCTCTGCAAGCAATCCTTCAACGGCAATTATATGATTAATAAGCATCCCGAATGGGCCTCTTGTTTCACATGGAAATACAAGCCTAGCTTTGCGTGGGGCACTGCAGAAAACCCCGAAAGGGCCGCCTCCGTCATTGTCCCCCACTACTCCCCCGTAATGTACCCCCCAAGGCGGCAAGTGCCATCGCCACCGTAATACCGTTCTGCTGGCAGGGAAAAAGGGAAGGAAGGACCGGCCGTTGGAGCACAGAGCCTCGTGAACGAGCGCCACGCTGGATCATCCACCGCATTCTTGGACCTCCTTTTTGCCGTCGTTGTCGTCGCTGTCGCTATCGTCGCCGCCGTCGTCTTGTTGTCTAGGTTTTTTTGCTCTCTCCGGGCCTTTCGTATCCTTTGACGTGCGCGGGGCGTGTTTGTTGCTCGAGCCCTTTTTTCTTTCATTTTTACGTTTCTTTCCTCCACCTCGTTTTTTCCATTTCCCCGTCTCTCGTCCTTGTTCTCTATCATTTCCCTTCTGTCGCTTCTTTTTTTCTTTTGCTTCCCCTATCTCGTCTTTTCCCCTCCCTACTGCTTCTCCTCTCCTGCTCCGCCAGCTTGCACGCACGTGTCAGGACCGGCCCCCTTCATCCGCCTCGACCTTCTCCGCCGCTCCGCAGCCCCCAAAGCTTCAGCTCACCGTTTCGCTTCCGATTCACGCTCGCTCCGCGTTCGTTTCGCATTCGCTTCGCGACGCCTCGCGACCGCAGAGCGAACCGTGCGACGTCCTTGGCCGTTGCTCACCGCTCGCCCGCCGACACTATCCGCGCCCAGCCACCCACCGACTGCAACAACAGCTTCGTGGCGCATTGGATAGCATCCAGTTGCACGCTCCAGAGAGACACGCGGCACCTGGCATTCGCTTCCTGTCGCCGTACCGACTCTCCGATTGCTGAACGCCAGGCACCGCCTCCCACGTCCTCGCCATGGACATCGATCATCCGGCCGGCGGCGGCGGTCCCGCGCAGGCGCTTCCACCCCCTATTTCATCTTCCGGGCAGCCGGAGGTATCTTCCGGTGTTCCGTCAGGGCAGCCTAACCCTGGCTTGAGCGCATCCAACTCGGCGCAGCTCAGTTTTCGAAGGTAAGCAGCCAGGTTGGTGGACGACCCCAGACGCCTCTTCTGCTCTGGCGGAGAAGCGCCTTGCTTTCTTGGCCCCCAAGCCGTGGCCGTGTCTGCTGCACGTGCGGGTGCGAATGCGCACATGCATGCGCATCGTATGGTGTGGTTGCATCGCGACTCGTCCGGGGGCTTGCGCCGCTGTAGAGCGACGAGAGTGTGAAGCGCAAACCGAGAAAGTCCAGCCAGCTAATTCGTCTTTTCCCGTCCTTTAGACAACGAGCATCCAGAGCATGCGAGGTCCGTGTTTATACTCCCTCGCGGCGTTTCTTCCCCACATTGCGCTGTGTCTTGCTTGCATTTTATCCCGTTCTCCGTCTTCTTTCCCCAGGTTTTGCCGTTAGGTCCCGCTGCGAATGTGGGAGAGAAGCCGAGGCATCTCCAACTCCCAAATCCCGCCCGCTGTCATCTGGGGCTGTCACCATCACCACGACACGCCACTGCTGCCCTGTGTTCCCTGACACCCCTACGGCTCGTCTGATAAAATTACTATCTTGTATGATCTTACGCTAACTTATATACAGACCTGCCACGCACGAAAGGTATATCCATCTACCCCCCCCCCCCCCCCCCNNCCAGAAAGGCTTCCCCGCAGCCTTGCTCATGGCATATTCTCTACGGCTTGGCCGAGGCACTCTGTGCCGTCCTGTCGCTCTTGTCTACCCCAAATTTTCAACCACTCCTCGGTTGAAAACTCCACACGCCTCTTTCCTGCCTCGGAAGACTTGCGATCGTCGCCCGCTCATGGTCTCTTCTTTTCATATATAGTAGTCGCTTACACTGGGTTTTCTGCTGATTAGGTTCGATGTGATGCCGCGAGTCTCGGCGTTCCCTGCACCAACTGCGTTGCCTTCAACATCGAATGCCGCATACCGACCCCCAAGCGGAAGAAAGCTACGCCCCAGCAGAGCAGCTCTTCCAACGTAGCCGGCACAGCAAAGGATTCCGACAGGTAAATCCCTTCTCGCACTGGAGACAGTGTGTCTGGCATTTCTGGGTGTTTACTAACATCACCGCTTGAAGCGACCGAGGTGACATATCTGAAGACCGGTCGCCACGGTCAAGCAGTGTCGCTGCATCCGCTACCTCTGGCATCACCCCAGCAAGCACCGCTGCTAATACGAATAACACTCCTGCTACGGCCTCTACACCGTTTACTCGGCCACCCGCTGTCTATCACACTTCCGAGGCCACGCCATCGACTACCGTTACGGAACTTCAGGCGAAGAAGCAGGAAATCGACTCAGGCACATACATCAAGCTGATGAAGCCCCGTTTCACGCGTGCCCCGATCACCGACGCAGGCCGTGTTGCCTACCTCGGTGAATCGTCTAGCCTGACCCTTCTAGTTCACGATCAAGCAGGCTCTAGCGATGTCGTGCATTACCCCCTCCCCGAAAACGTGCGCGGCTCGCGCGCTCGCCTGACCGAGCTGGACGCCATCGAAATCGAGATTCTGCACCAGCGTGGCGCATTCCTATTGCCCCCCCGCGACCTCTGCAACGAGCTGATCGAGGCCTTCTTCAAATGGGTGCACCCCGTCATGCCCGTTGTCAACCGCACCCGCTTCATGCGCCAATACAACGACGTCAACAACCCCCCGTCGCTGTTGCTGCTGCAGGCCATCTTGCTTGCCGGGTCGCGCGTTTGCAACAACCCAAAGTTGGTGGATGCCAGTGGCTCCACGACACCCGCCGCTCTGACATTCTACAAACGGGCCAAGGCGCTGTACGACGCTAACTACGAGGACGACCGTGTTACTATTGTCCAGTCACTGTTGCTGATGGGCTGGTACTGGGAGGGCCCTGAAGACGTCACGAAGAATGTGTTTTACTGGAGTCGTGTTGCCACAATTGTTGCTCAGGGCTCCGGTATGCATCGGAGCGTGGAGAACTCGCAACTGAGCGCGACCGACAAGCGCCTGTGGAAACGCATTTGGTGGACGCTTTTTACGCGCGACCGGTCCGTGGCCGTTGCGCTAGGGCGTCCGACAAACATCAATCTGGAGGACTCGGACGTGGAGATGCTGGTCGAAGAAGACTTCAACGAGGACGAACCCGACCAGCCGAGCGAGTACAACCCCGAGCCCGTCCACGTGCAGTTTTTTATGCAATACGTCAAGCTCTGTGAGATCATGGGCTTGGTCTTGTCCCAGCAGTACTCTGTGGCTTCCAAAGGCCGCCAAAAGAGCCCGATCGACCTCACCCACAGTGACATGGCCTTGGCCGACTGGCTGCAGAACTGCCCGCGCATTGTGTGCTGGAATGCCCAGGGCCGCAACTTCTGGTCGGCCCTGCTCTTTTCCAACTACTACACGGCCCTCTGCCTGCTACACCGTGCCTACATGCCGCCCAGCTCTGGCTCGAATCGCCCATACGACGACTATGCGGCATATCCGTCGCGTAATATCGCTTTTCAGGCGGCCGGGCATATCACGTCGATTGTCGAGTACCTTTCGGCCTCGGAGCAGATTGGTTACTGTCCGGCTTTCATTGTCTACAGCCTGTTCTCGGCCTTGATCATGCACGTCTATCAGATGCGGTCACCGGTACCGTCTATCCAACAGGCGACCCAAGGCAACATTCAAACGTGCATGACTGCTCTTCATGAAGTGTCTAAAGTCTGGCTCGTCGGAAAGATGGTCTATGCACTGTTCGAGTCTGTCTTGGGGAACAAAGCCTACGAGGAGCGCCTTAGGAAGGCCGCTGGCCAAAGGCATCGCAAAATGCAGCGGAGTTTTTCACAGCTGGAGCAACAGGTCGCGGCCCAACAAGCTGCAGCACAGCAGCAGCAACAACAAGCTCGACAACAACGGCTACAGCAACAACAACAGCAGCAGCAACAGCAGCAACAGCAGCAAAAGCAGTTCTCTTTCGCGCAGCAACCACCGCTGTCCAGAAAGTTTGATGAGATGGCCATCGATTTCACCGCCAACACACCGCAGCCACAAGAGTCTTATGAGCGATCTAGGCCGCAGACACCGAGCCATCCAAGCGTGAAGCCTGACCCGGTCCCAGCACCGCCCGCAACACAGCCGCCAGCATCGACGGCAGGTGGACAAACGAGCGACACGTTTATGGGGAGCGGCGGTCCGGGCGACGGATCATCACGGCCACAGACACGACCACATACTCCGTTCAACCCGTCCTTCTCCGTACCGACAACTCCGCCGGATCTGTACCTCGTCACACGTAACTCGCCCATGCTGTCGCAGTCCTTGTGGGAAAACTTCCAGCCAGACCAGCTGTTTCCCGACGGCACGGGGTTTTCTACAATGTTTCCGACAACCATGTCGCCAGCGCCCGGGGTTCAGAATCTCGACCCGAACCTCATGCAAGCACCGCAGCAGCAGCAGCAGCAGCAGCAACAACAACAACAGCAACAACAGCATGGCTCGTTTGATGCGAACATTGAGGTTGGCGGCGGCAACAACGGGACGATGCCGGGGCCCAGCACAAGCCCGATGCAACAACACCATGGCATGGCACAGGGCTTCCAGCAAGGCGGTGCGCAGAAAGCGGGCGGTGGCTGGCAGCAAACGTTTGATAGCAACGGCATCGCGGTGCCGGACGGACAGAGCCCGAGCGACAGCTGGAGCACCTCGTCCGCCCCAGGACAGCCGGTGCCATCCACGCTTAATGTGGAGGAATGGTGAGTTTTCTCCTTGCAGATGGAGATTCGGGATTTCATGCTAATGTCTCTCCGTCCAATTAGGTTCCAGTTCTTTGGGATGACTGGCGATGCTAATGGCATGAACCTCGACCTGCCATCTCTCGGCTGAGGAGAGGTGCCGTCGTTTTATTTCCCTTTTGGAGTACTCGTAGTCACGGCTTTTGCATGGGAATGGAGTCAAGCTTTCTGTCTGGGGTTTTGTTTCTGAATTGGGCTTCCATGGAAGCATTGTTTCTAGCGCTGATTGGCACTCTGCAGCAACCTGGATTTGTTGTCGAGACATTGTATATTATGTAGGGTATGGTAATCAATAACGTGGCATGGCGTATTTTATGTATAACGGAAAAGAAAAAAGACCGTCGTATCCAATGTTTCTTTACAAGAAACCTCCTATTTTATGATCCTCATCCTCTATCCTTTAGTGTGGTCATGGCGGCGGCGCGGTGGATGTCTCGGCCGCGGCCTCGTCCCGCCCGTCCTGCCGCGCTGTCCCGGTTTCCGTGCTCGTCTTGGGCGGCGGCGTTTCTTCTTTTTCGTGTTGCAGAGGCAGTGGCGACTGCTGCGGCTGCTGCGTGATGGGCCGCGGCGGCGGCGTGGGCGGCGGCAGCTCCTCGTCGAGGTTCCGGATGATCACGTCGGGCGGAAAGTCGGCTTCCGCGGGCGTGGAGGTCGTGGGCGACGCGTTGGCCGTGCCCGTGCCCAGAGTGCGGAACGACGAGATGGACGTGCGCAGGCCGCCGCCGCGGCCGCTCCGCTCGTACGACGACTTCGACACGTCGGACGGCGCGCTGCTGATGGTGTTGCGGTTGACGTTGCTGCCGGCGCCGCCGGTGCCGGACTGCCGGCCCCAGCCGGCCTTGCGCTTCTCGCCCGCCCACGAGGCCCAGCTGCTCATGTAGGCCGACGCACGCGTGCCGACCGACGCAGGCGCTTGCTGCTGCTGCTGCTGCTGCTGCTGCTGGGTCTTGGCTGCGTCGAGGTCGGTGTAATTGTTGCCGCCGCTGCCACCCGTGGTGCCAGAAAGAATCGAGGAGGAAGACGACGACGTGCCGTGGTGGTGCGGCTGGCGGCCATGGCCGAGGGGGTTGTGGAGGTGATAGTGTTGTCTGTCTCCTCCGTCGGCGTCAGATGCATTCTGCTGCTGCTGCTGTTGCTGCTGCTGCTGACGCGCCTCCTCGGCCTTCCGCCGCTGCGACTCGCGCAACGCCTCCACGTCGGAATAGAACTTGTTGAAAAGCGTGGACGCCTTCTCCCGGCCGGCCGCAAGGTTGCGGCCGAGCGCCTCGCGGCCCTGGGCCAGGCGCTCGTCCAGGTGCAGGTCCTGCACCTGCTGGGCAATGCGGCGCTGCACGTCGTCGATGGACAGGCCGCCGGCGCAGGGGTGGCGCGGCTCGACAAACTCAAATAGGTGGCTGTCGGTGTGCGCCTGCCACAGACGGTAGTTCTCGGTGCGCGACCAGGCGTCGACAAACTCGGTACCGAAATCGACCGACGGGTCCCCGCTCGTGATGTCCTTCTCGGGACCGCCACCGCCGCCGCCGCCACCGCTGCCGCTGCCGCTGCCGCTGGCGGTGTGGCCGTGGCCGTACTGGGGCAGGGGCGGCGGGGCGGGGGCGCGGCCGGTGCGCGGGTTGACGGTGGTGATGTAGCGGTGGTACTTGACGGATGAGAGGAGCGACAGCAGGTAGCCCTCGAACTGCAGGCGGATGAACTCCTCGCTGCCGCCGTAGCCCATGGTCTTGGGGCGGCCCGGGTTGGCGTCGTCCCAGGTGTCGTTGACGGCCTGGGTCAGCATGTCGATCCAGCGGCGGTCGGGCACGGACAGCTGCAGGGCGGTGCGCAGCGACGCCGACGTGATGTTGACCGTGCGGTCGTCGAGGTTGATGAGGATGTCGCTGTAGCGGTCGCGCTGCTGCAGCAGCAGCGAGTTGGTGCTGCCGACAATGTACGACTTGGTGCCAAAGTCGGCCAGCACGTCCAGCTGCTGCAGCGGCGTGTACGGGCCGAACAGGCTGCCGCGGCCAAAGATCTGCAGCGGCAGGCCCATGTACGCCAGCAGCGAGCCGCGGTCGCTCGTGCGCAGGCTGGTCGGCGTCTTGAGCCGCTGCGCATAGCTGTCCAGCTCGGGCCCGGCGCAGTCCTGCAGGTTGCGCAGCAGGCCGGGGATCAGCGACACCAGCGAGAACTGCATCATGCACAGCCGCTCGCAGCGGGAGCCGAAGAAGAGCATCTTGGGCTGCAGCAGACAGCACTTGAGCAGCACCAGCGTCTGCCACCGGAACTCGTGCACCAGCTCCCGCAGGCTCATGCCCAGGTACTGGTCGCGGTCCTCGTCGATGAGCGCACCACCACCACCACCGCCGCCCCCGGCGTCGTTGGGACTGGCGCGGCCGCTGCTGCTGCTGCCGCCGCCCAGCCCGCCGCGCGCCTTCTCGTCGGCCAGAGCCTCCTGGAAGCGCCGCAGGATGTCGACGTCGGTAAAGTCGCGCTGGTCGAACCAGGCCTTGGTGACGATGCTGAGCCGCTCGCGCAGCATGCCAAAATAGGCCGGGCTGTCGGTGATGAGCACGACCGCCTTCTGCACCGTCGACCGCGTGACGTCCGACGACCGGTGGCGCAGCGTCGCCGCGTCGATCTGGCGCGTGCACGACAGGCCAAAGAGCGAGGTGGCCCAGCCGCCCTCGCCCGGCGGCGACGGCTTCAGCAGCGTAAAGTAGGAGAAGTCCTCCGTGGTCGCGTGCGCGCCGTCGCTCAACGCCATGAACGGCAGCAACGGCCAGTCGTACTGCACGGCCGGGTCGTCGCCGCTGGCCTCGTTGCCAAACCACATCTCGACCTCGGGCCCGCGGGCGTGGTGGAAGTCGACGACGCACAGCAGCGGCGAGAAGGCAGCGGGCGCCGGCGCCAAGGACGATGCGTACGAGCGCGGCGGCAGCGATGGCGGCAGTGGCGACGCAGGAGCGGCTGCGGAGGGGGGAGGGGAAGTCACCGTCGGTCGAGGCGGGAGCGGTGGGGAGACGGGCTGGCTTGCATCTTCGTCTGCTGTTGTCGTCGGTGCAGGTGCTGTATCTTCGGGAGCAGCTTCAGGAGCAGCTTCGGGTGCAGCTGCGAGTGCAGCGTCTGGCGTGGCCTCGGGGATGGCTTCGGGCGTGGCTTCGGGAGTGGCTTCGGGCTTGACTTCGGGCGCGGCTTCGGGTGCGGCTTCAGGGGCAGCTTCTAGCGTGACGTCGGGCGCGGCCTCTGGCACAACTCCGGGCGTAGCACCCGGGGCTGCTTCTTCCGACGGCGAAGATCGCCCCTCGCCCTCGTCCGGGACCGGCAGCGTCGCTGTGGTGGCCATCTCTGCTGATCCGATCAACAAGTCCCCTCCCTCGTTGCGGGCCCCCGCATCAGTCACACGTTGAGCCGGCAGGTTGCTTTCTCCTCGGTGCCCTTCTGTAAAGTCTGCTCCGCTAGAGTTGGGGCGCTTCCGGGGTAGCTGTCGGCCGGAAGAGATCGAGGGGGGTCGAGGGAATAGGGAGGAGAAGAAAGAGAAAAAGGAGAAGGAATCGAGGTGGGCGGAGCAGAGATGCAGGCGTCGTAGTGTCGTGTTAGCCTGTCTCCAGTCACACGGATGCCTAAGAGGGCGCAAATATGAGACGAGACGCTTCGGAGAGAAGGGGATGCGTCGTTGCGGTGTGTTCTTTTTTTTCTTTTTCGATTTTGTTGATTGCTCTACGGAGTAGTTTCGTTCTGGGTGGGGGACCGGGGGGGGGCAGCGCTAAATTGAACAGCCGGGTGCCCACCGCCTATTTGGTGCTACGCTCGCAACGACGGGAAGGAGATGAGACGAACGCGAGATCGCAGCCAGCGGCCAGTGTGCTTTCTCGTAGACGGACAGTAGCAGTCGGCCAGACACATAGCAGGCTCGTGCTTTGGCGTTGTAAACAGATATCATTCGGGAATGGGTAAAAAATGAAAGAAAGGAAACGCGATCGACAGCATAGTGCTCAAGAAGAAGAAAAGACAGCCAGTGCCTGTTCTATCGACCAGCACCCACGTGCGTGTTGGCTGGCACAACGGCCCAGTGGACCGGGCCCGACGGGCCGGTAGAGCCGGGGCGAACGACCGAAGCCAGGACGGTACGTCTTTGTCCAGACAACGGACGCCGGGACAGACAACAGCACAGCAGCAAAGCTGCAGGGACAGCACAGAAAGGAGACAAGATGAGCAGAAACCCGGCCATGGCAAAGCAAAAGACATGAAAACCCAAGAAGCCCAAACTACACCGGCAACCAAATCCAAGTCGTATAAAGAAAGAGACCAAACAAGGAACCGCCCCTTAACACAAGCCTCTCGTCTATTGCTGCGGTGCCGGTGCAAACTCGCCCTCAGCCGTGGGTGCCGCATCCGATTCCACGTTATGATAGTCCAGGATCTCCGAATACCTGGCCAAAGCGTCAGTAACGGGGACAGGGGGGGGGGGGCAAGAGTTCGGCACCCACATCATAATCTTCCATGTATCCACGGGCAGGTCTGCGTCGTTGAAGCTCCAATCAAATTTCTCGTCCGCGACCGGCTCGTCCGTCGGGTCGTGATACGGAGACAGGTATTCGTGCGCCAGCGCCTCTGAGGCTGTTATCCTCTTCTTCGGGTCAAAGACCAAAAGCTTCTCCAGCATGTCGATGGCTGGACGGCGGGCATCGTGTTAGCAGACACATTCCGCGCACGGAGCAACACGCGCAGTAAGAATCATCCACTCACCCGAGTCGTCCGCATTCTTAAACTTGTTCCGAAGGGGCTGCCGTTCACGCTTGGGTAGCGACTTGACAAATCGAAGAGTCTAGGCACCGGTTAGCCTCTCGTTTACTCAGACTCTCGACTCTCGCCCCGTCTCTTCCCTCGTGTCTTACATTTTCACTAGCAATTGTGTTGATTACGTCGTCGGGTGGTGTGCCCAGCAGCTCCGTGATGATGGAGAACTGGTTGACGTGGTCCTTACCAGGAAACAACGGCTTGCCCTCCAGCATCTCGGCAAAGATGCAGCCTGCGCTCCAGATGTCGACTTCCACGTCGTACTTTTGCCATGTGAGCATGATTTCGGGCGCCCGGTAGTAGCGCGTTGACACGTAGCCGGTCATCTGCGGGTCTTGGATGCGGGCCAGGCCAAAGTCGCAGATCTTGAGGTCGCAGTTTTCGTTTACCAAGATATTGCTTGGCTTGAGGTCACGGTGCACCACGCCTGCCGAGTGCACGTATTTCAAACCGCGCTGTGGAGAGAGGGGCGTAAGCCAGAAGAACAAGGAGACAGCTCAGCACACGGGAGACATACCATGATCTGGTAGAGAAAGTACTGGATGAACTGCTTCTCTAGAGGTCGCGATGTGAGCAGACGGTGTAGGTCCGTGCCCAGCAGCTCCGTCACGAAGTAGCTAAGAGAAAGTTTCGATTAGTTCTGTGTCCCGGCCGTGGTCGAAAGGCCGCCTCCTTCGTTCACGTACATATCTTCTAGCGGCGAAATGAAAATGTCGGACAGCGAGATAACCTGCAGGCGCCATTGTTATTATTGTGTTCAGTACACGGTGTCGGCTAGGGGGGGAATTGGCTGCCCACATTTTCGTGGCGCAAGTGCTTGAGCAGCTTCAGTTCGCGGTACGTGCGCTTCGCCAGGACGGGCGTGCTGAACGGCTTCATGATCTTCTTGATCGCCACATTTTGGTTCGTGAGTTGGTCGCGCGCCGAGCTGTCCAGGAGCCGCGTTAGCCAGGGTTCCAACAACAGGGGCAGCAAGAAGAAAGAAGAATAAGATCAAAACACACCATACGAGGCCAAAGGCGCCCATGCCAACGGGTTGCAGATCCGAGTACCTGGAAGAGGCGAATAACGTGGTCAGCGCTTGGCGATCTCAGATCGGGCAGCTCCCTCCTGCGCCAATTTCTGGCGGACGGGGCCTTACCGGGAGGTGATCTCGAACGTCGTCCCAAATATTTGCGTGCGGATGAACTCGGCCATGATGTCGGAGGGGGAGGGGCACGACAAGCAAATGCTGGAAAACGAGCGAACAGCTCTCTCTGTCTGTCAGAGCAGAGCGGGAGAACCGGAGGAGGCGAGACGCGGGCCGGAAGACGCCAGATGAACCAAATTGACGACGCGCTGCAGCAGGAATGGGCTGTTTTGCTCGAATCTCGGGGTTGATGCCGAACGGGCGGGATGGGGGTCGTCACAGGGCCTGGTCGCCTATCTGGCCTTTGGGTTGCAATCGCTTGCCTGGGTACCCTTTCTGCGAGGGTGGCCGGAAAGGCAATGCAATAGCTTGCGAGCGGTGAGGTGGGGGGGGGAGGGGGCGCAGTGGTGCAAAGAAGGAAGAAAGGGAGAGTGAGGGAAGAGAAAAAGAAGGTAGTGGTGGTGGGTGGAGTGGTCTCCAGAACAGTAGCGGGGATTGCGATGACACGGGAAACTGCCCTTCCGCGCAGGATGGGAATCTTCTGATTATCGGTCCGGTACGCAGGATAGTGCTGGGCTCGGTAGGGAAAGAGCTCCGTCGCTAGTGGCAAAACAAAGAGACGGCAACGGCAGGAGACCCTTCCTTTCGGGCAGTTTTTTCTTTCCTTTTCTTTTCTATTTTTTCTCTTTGTGCTTGCCAGCACACAAAGCGCCTGCCCCACGTTTATTAAGAGGGGTAAATCATATCGACCAGAACTCGCCCGGACGGAGGATCGCCCGGGCAGCTCCTGCAAAGGAGCGACCGATCACGGGGAGATACGGCATTTTGCGCTTTCCAGATCGAGATCGATACGCCTTTTCGTTTCTTCCTTCTCTGTAAGCACTCCGCCTTCTAGCCTCTCGGAAAAGAGTGGTCGCGCTGTAGAGAACATTGGCGTGATTTAAGAGCAAAGTAAAACATGATCCTAAAATAAGACACGCGAACTGTGCATATCGTGTGCTTTTCAAGTTGCCTTCTTTCTTACTCTCCCCGCTCACGATGCGACAGTCAAAATCAACACGAGCCATGACGTCAGTGAGAAAAGGGGGAAGTTTACTTCAAATTTTTGATGTTTGATTCTTTTGTCCAGTGTGCTGCAGGCATCTTACACAGCAGGGTATAAAACAAATGCACAGGGGGGCCTCCATTGCTAGTGGAAAGACAAACCTGGTTCGCCCTCCCTCTCGTATTGTTTCTTGGGCCCAAACCATAGTCAATAGACGCTTCTCGCCTCTCGTTCTGGTGGCACTAACCCCACTCAATCACTCACTACCACGTCCCGTTCAAATCCTCACCAAACCCTGTTCTTCTGCAAGCCATAAGACAAAAAGAAAAGCATGCGCCTCTCTCTTATATTCCAGTACGGGTACCGGTTACACGCAGTAAACCAGAAGAAGTTTAACCGAAAATAAAGAGGAAAAAATGAGCAAAAATTCGTGATCCAAAATGCCGAAAACCCAACGAAAGCAAAGCAATACAATCACCATGCCTTGTCCTGAGCAACGCTTTTACAGCTCCCCCTTGATTGTCCCGGAGCTGGCGTTGGGCTTCAGTGGCTCCACGTTCCAGATGCCCTCGGCATACTCGTTGATGCACCGGTCGCTGCTGAAGAAGCCCATACGCGCCACGCTCGTGATGCTCTTGGTGAGCCAGGTCTCCTGGTCCCGGTACGCCTTGTCCACGAGGTCCTGAGTCTGCAGGTAGCTGGCGAAGTCGTCCGACACCAGGTAGAAGTCGCCATGCTCGCGCACTGCCGAGATCATGCCCGAGAAGTCTTGCGGGCTGCCAAAGGTGTTCTTCTCGATCGCCGCAAACACCTTCTCCAGCTCGGGGTCCACCTTGTGCTCGCCGTAATTGTGGCTGTGACGGATGTCCTCGACATCCTCGGCCAGGTTTCCAAACAGGAAAATGTTCTCCTCGCCGATCTCGCGGGTGATCTCAATCTGAAGGGCGGTTAGTCAACAACTGGACTGTGAGAGTGGGAAATCGGTAGAGCAACACATACATTAGCGCCATCACACGTTCCAATAATCAGTCCGCCGTTCAGAACAAACTTCATGTTGCTTGTACCCGATGCCCTGAGAAAAGAAGTTTTGTTAGCAAAAGAAGACGAGAAGAAAAGAAGAAAGACGCCTGCTGCTTACTCGGTACCAGCCGTGGAAATGTGCTCGCTGAGATCGGACGCCGGGACGATCATCTCTGCCTTGCTGACGTTGTAGTCCTCCAGGAAGATGACCTTGAGCGCGTCGCCAATATCCGGGTCGTTGTTGACCACGGCACCGACGCTGTTGATCAGATGGATGATCTGCTTGGCCATCCAGTAGCCGGGCGCCGCCTTGCCGCCAAAGATGGAAACGCGCGGAAGGGCCTTCTTGCGCTCCTCGGGCGTCTTTGCCTTGAGCTCAAGGTAGCGGTGGATCACGCCAAAGATGTTCATCTGCTGGCGCTTGTACTCGTGGATGCGCTTCACCTGCACGTCGAACAGGGCTGATGCTTGCACAGCGACACCCGTCGTCTTCTTGATGTAGTCAGCCAGGCGCTGCTTGTTGGCGAGCTTGATCGCCGCCCACGCCTTGCGGAACGCCGGATCGTTGACCGAGTCCTCAATCTTGTTGATGAGGGTCAGGTCCTTGAGGAACTTCTCGGAGCCGCCAGCCTTGCTTGCAATCAGATCGGACAGGCCCGGGTTGGCCTGGTGCAGCCAGCGGCGGGGCGTGATGCCATTGGTGACGTTGACAAACTTATCGGGGCCATAGATGGTGACAAAGTCCTTGAAGATGGTCGTGCGGATTAGGTCCGAGTGCAGCTCGGCCACGCCGTTGACCTTGTGCGAGCCGACAATGGCCAGGTAGGCCATGCGCACCATCTTGGGCTGCGACTCCTCGATGATGGAAACGCGCCGCAGAAGATCGCGGTCCTTGGGAAAGTTGCGCTCCACGTACTGCAGGAAAGCGAGGTTGATGTCGTAGATGATCTGGAGATGGCGCGGCAGCAGATGCTGCATCAGTCCTACCGACCACTTCTCAAGCGCCTCGGGCAGCACAGTGTGGTTGGTGTAGCCAAACGTGGCCTGCACAATGGCCCAGGCATCGTTCCAGTCAAGACCCTCCAGGTCGACCAGGATGCGCTGCAGCTCGACAATCGCCAGGGTCGGGTGGGTGTCGTTGAGCTGGATGGCCACCTGGTCGGGGAACTCGGACCAGGCGCGCTTCGTCTTCTTGAAGCGGCGCACAATGTCGTGGAGCGAAGCCGCCACCCAGAAGTACTGCTGCTTCAGGCGCAACTCCTTGCCGCGCTCCAAGTTGTCGTTGGGGTACAGCACGGCACTGATGGTCTCGGCGCGCTGCTGGTCGGCCACGGAGCTCTCGTAGTCGCCGTTGTTGAACTTCTGGAAGTCGAACTCGCCGCTGGCTGCTTTGCTGGACCACAGACGGAGGTTGTTGGTAGACTCCGTGGCGTAGCCCGGAATGGGCACGTCGTAGGCCACTGCGCGCACCATATCACCGCCCTCCCAGTGGGCGACAACTTTGCCTGAAGCGTCGGCGACCTTGTTGACATAACCGTAGAACTGGATCTGAACAGCGGGAGGAATAGTGTTAGTTTTCGTTGGACCTGAAAATACACGGGACAGTACGCCTCGGTGAGGAACAAACGCACATCCACGGTCACATCGTGGCGAGGGAACTCCCAGGGGTTGAAGTCGAGCCAGTAGTCCGGCACCTCGACCTGGTAGCCGTCAATGATCTCCTGCTTGAAGATGCCGTACCGGTACCGCAGGCCGTAGCCCCAGGCAGGGAAGTTGAGCGAAGCAAGACTGTCGAGGAAGCACGCAGCCAGGCGACCCAGGCCGCCGTTGCCGAGGGCGGCATCGTGCTCCTGCTGCACGATGTCCTCGATTTGAAAACCGAGGTCAGACAGTCCGTCTGGGGGGGGGGGGCATGCTTGTCAGAAAACGACAGGGAAACGGACAGCAAAATCAGAGGGGGACTGGAACGCACCCTTAGCAGCATCCTTGAGGCCAATGTTCAGCATGGCGTTGTCGAGCGCCCGGCCCATCAGAAACTCGAGACTGAGGTAGTAGACGCGCTTGGCGTCGGCAAAGGTCTGGCGCTGCTGCGTCCGGTTCCACTCGATGACCAGGCGATCGCGGAAGGCCAGGCTGGTGGCGGAGTAGGCGGCCGACTCGTCGCAGTTGAACAAGCTGCGGGCGAGCGTGGTCTCGACATGGCGCACCATCTCCTTTTCAAACTCATCCTTGTTTTTGAAGCCGGAGACTTGGTGCTTGAGCCAGGCCGCGCGCTGGGGTTCGGGGATAGAAGCTGCACAAAAGGGTGTCAGCGAGAGATGAATTGAGAGGGGATCGCTCCTCGGAATAGAACACACCCTCAACCGACTTGATGTCGGTCGCGCCGAAGCCGGTAAAGGTGCGGCGGTGCTTGGGCCGGGTCACGCCGGCCGGCCCGACGGAGCCCTGGATGTCGACGAGGGGCGCACCGGTGGAAGGCCGGCGCTGGCGCGTTGGGAGGTCCTGTTGAGAGGCCATAGCTCCTGAGTGACGGAGGGACGGGGAGGGGAGGGGGGGAGGTTGAAGGACAGCGGCAGGAGACGACGAAGGAGTGGACCTAGTGGGCTAGAGAAAACCCAGATCGCAAGGAACTACGAATGGCTATAACGGGGAAAGAGAGAGGGAGGAAGGGAAACCGGAGAAGGGAAAAGGAAGAAGTGCGGTTCCTTTTAGATGAAAAAAAAGAACATACGAGGGAGGAACGAAAACGGAAAGTAAGAAGAGGGGTCTGTCTACTTCGTGCGAAGCTTGCGCGGAAGGAACGGACGATAGATAAAAAGAGTGGGTAACTGTCGGCTTATGTCTCACGCATCTTCAGACGTCTGCGGAAGTGTACGCGAGCGCAAGCTTCTGCGAGGACAGGGAGTGGTCTGTCGAGCTGCAGTCCGGGGAGAGCATCTCGATGCAGCGTAAGCGTTACATCTTACGAGTGCTCGGGTGTAAAAGCAAGCGGGACAAGGCACAACATGGCACGTCGGGTTCCGGTGCCGGAAGAAAGGCGCAATGGCGCAGGAAAAGACGCAAAACAAAGGGCTTGACAAAGGTGCACGTTTTACGCCAAAGATTGGAGCTCTAGAACTACCCATACCAGCTATGTGATAACGGACCTTTGTGCGGGTGAGAGTGAATCTGGCAGCTCGTCAAGGGCGGGGTGGGGAGGGAAGGTATCCACGCTGAGGAGCTCAGACCACGGCCCTCTCAGACCATAAACAGTAGCTTCGTGGCGCTAGTCCTCATCCGTCAAAGCATCAGGAACTTTTTTGCGAGACGGACAATGGAAGCAATGCGGTGTGTCTGGAGCCGGAAAGAAGGGATGCGAAAGAGGCAGAATTTTGCCATTGGAAGGAAAGAAGACATATTGGATGCCTTGCTTCTTTGTCCCGTACGGCAGCACAGTTACAGGCGCCGGGCGGGAGCGGCACGGCCGCGTGGCTTCGTGTGGGGAATGCGAGCATGAGATGTCGCGATGGAGGGCCCCAGCAGAGAGGGTGTCGAACAGATCTGGATTCTGGGATGCAGGGATGCAGAGATGCAGAGATGCAGAGATGCAGAGATTGTTTCTATTCTTCTTTCGCAGATTGCATCATACGAGCACGAGCATGCGGATCTCGTGTTGGACGTGGGATCATTTAGTTATCGCAGACTCGTGTTGTGGCAGCGAATACGTCAGACGTCAGAAAAAGATCGTATTCCTGTCTACAGCCTCGCGCGGCGTAACTACCGTAATGCGCAGCAAGATACACGGTGAGATCTAAGCCTTCGCTGATGGTCCAAAAATAGGACCGCAACTCGTACTCCGTACTCGTATTAACACCACCCTCGCGATCGACGAGAACAGGGCAGGGCGTCCCGCGAGGGGTGGCCATTGTCAGGCTTATGGTAACGTCGTCGGGCTGAAGCTGTCATTAGGCAGGAGGAAAACCAGATTGGCAACTGACAGCTGGCAGCCAGCCACTTTCTGATCAGGCCGCACGGCAGAAGAAAGATTCCTTCGCGTTCCGGCGACAACGAGTTTCGGCGATCGCACGAGCTGGCGAGCTCTTCCCGGGATCAGAAATAAAGGCGAATGTGCTGGGCCGGGCAGGGTTGCGATTTTGCCACAGCGGCGGGACGAACAGGATCGGGAAGAAGCAGCACGCGCATTGGTCGCTGTCGCGGGCCAGGCAGCCCGCTAAACCCAGGCGGTGCGGGTGGCTCGTGCTCTGTCTCTTTGTCCCCGGGGCCAGCGTGTGGCGGTTTCCCTGCCTGCCGCCCGGGGCCCTGTGCTGCGCTGCCAGAAGCCGGGCCGGCCGAGAGACAGCTTGTTATAAGGCCGTTGTGCGTCTTGACATCTTGCTTTGTTCTCTTTTGTTTCCTTTTCTTCTCTTTTGCCTCTTCCTCCAGCATCCTCCCGTTCATCCTCTCCCTCTCACCCTCCCCCGTCGGCCGGCCCGACCTCGAGCGTTGCCTTCCGCGCATGTCATATTTTGATTCCTTTTGTCTTGCTTGTCGCCTATCGTGATCCTCACCTGGTCTCGTGAACCAATCTCGAGCTGCCCATTGTCCTTCAGCTGCCCACACCCCCCCGCGCCACGCCCGATTCGCGCGCCTCGCGCCGCCACCCCCACCCCACACCTCCCGCCAGCGCGCTTCAGGCAACACCAACATAATAGATAGAGCCAACATACCCGAAAAGCATTCAAGGCGTCATAGGTCCGATTTGTAGAAGCCTCGTTTTGGTTCCCTGGGGTTCTTCTTTTCTTCTTTTTTTTCTTTTTTTTCTTTTCCATTTCATATTGACAGCGGTTTCTGAGCGGTTGTCCTTGCACCTCTATTCTCTCTCCCCGTCATCTTTTTTTTGGTCTCATTCCTGCCAAAACGTTTGTTTTCTTTTTCCCCATATAGAGGGAACAACAGCTGTCCTCCCCACGCACGCACGCACCTGCAACACGCCCAACACCACACACCGCCTCCTGTGCAGCCTTTTCCAATGCCACGGGACGCCTCGAGCAATGGCCACCGCGGCATGCACGCGGAGCAAGACACGGCGGCGATGCGGGACGCCGTGACGGGCGGCAGCGGCGGCAGCCCCAGCCGACACCGGAACCACAACAGCAGCCGCTCGGCGGCAGGGCCCGCGGGCTGCAGCTGCGACGGCGGGCAGGCCAGCTGGATGGGCGTGACGATGATCGAAGACGACGACCTCATGTTCGGCGGCAAGCCGCTGTGCACCTGGTACGAGGAAGACCGGCGTTGCAGCATGGCCGAGGACAGCGAGGTGTCGCCGTGCAGCTCCACGGACGGCAACGACGAGGAGCCACACCGCGGACGGCAGCGGGTGCGTCTCCCCCCACGCTGAGCGCGCTGAGACGAGCCAAAGAAGCCAAAGAGCTAACCGAGCTTGCACCGTAGGACCGTCTGCAAGACCAACGGACTGGCCACGTGCAGCAGCACCACAAGAAGAAGCAGGAGAAGCTGCAGCACTGAACGTCCTGCGCGACGACGGCATCTGGACCAGACGCCTTTCCGGTCACACCGCCTCGACTACAGCCGATGCATCGCCCGTCTATACTCGTCTTCATTTACCTGTGACGGCCAGCTAATTTGAACATTGGGCTCGCCTCCCCCCCGCCTGCCTACGCGACGACAAGTGTCAGCAGCCCGACCGGTCCAGGCCTGTTGTCTGTTTCTGCGAGACCGCCTTTTCCCAGCCGCCTTTTGCGCGCGCGCAGCGCCCTGTTTCCCTCGTCGCCGCATGATTGGACAGTTCGCCCGGCAGAGGCGGGTGCCAAGCCACGGCGGCAGCCAGACAATAGGCAGGGTACGAAAGAGGGCCCATCGGTGGCGGCATCGGCCTGCAGGCTGGCCTGGGAGCACACGACAGGGAAGGGGAGGCGCTGGCGTGACCGATTCCTGCAGGACGGGCATTGTTCTGCACTGTGCTGCATGGCGTCTGGCTGCCTCTTGCATTTTTTGGAGTTTTTTTTCTTTTCATGAGTTTGTTTCTTTCATGACCTTTAGACTGTTTTCGCAAAGATACCAACCGCCGATCCAGGGAGAGAGCGTTTCTCCGTTAGCATAGGAAAGCACGAATTGATTCCATCGAGTTCCCCGTTGCGTTCCGGTTCCGGTTTCGTGTCCGGGGTAAATTGTCGTGGGAAGACCCCGAGCCAACAGCCTCAAAGCTTGGCCAGCCAACAGCTGTACGAGTGCGTACTCGAGGCTTGGCCACCCCCGCATTGACACCGTGTCCGGCGACCGACTGACGAGGCCCGTGTTGTTTTACGGAGTACGAGTATCCGTGTTATTCTTTTCTTCATTTTTCACAGCTCCGACGAGGACCACCGCTGAAGCGTTTGCTCCCCTTTTCCGCTTTATTCGCGGGTTGACCACTAGGGCTTACCCTGTTATACATTACTCGTACGAGTACTCTGTAGAAGAAGAAAAACACAAAAAAAAACAAGACCCGTTGTACCGGCCGTTGTGCCTGGGCCAGCGCAGGGCCAGCGCATCGCCGATGAGAGGGCGGGGAATCCACTTTCCGGGAGGGGTTTCAGCCAGAGGGAATAAAACGCAGGCAGGCGGAACAGACACCTGCTGTGGCCCGCTGTGGCCCCGGATATGTCGGCCGGGACACGCGCATCGCGCATCGTAAGATAGACAGCGTACGGAGTACGACACAGAGAGTCTTTTTTGCAGGAGGGGAAATTGAACCGTGCCGACCGCGGCGCTCGCTCGTCACACGACCGGGTTTTCCGCCTTGGTTCTGGCGAGTTCCTGATCGTCCGCGGGTTACGGCGTACGACGCGTACGGATAGGCGGGCACGGCGCTACGGAGTCCCTTCCTGGCCCTTTTTTCCAGCTGATCGTCGCCAGGAAGGGGACGGTGTGTCGCCGGTATTACGGAGCCCCGTCGATCATGAGGGACATGGGTCCGTCTGCGCATCCCGGCATCATCAGGCCTCGCAGGAGAAGGAGATGTCACGGTCTGCCCTCTTTTCTTGTTTTCCTTTTTCTTTTTCTTTTTCTTTTTCGCCAGTCGACTCTCTCCTATTTCCCCGTCTCTCTCTTCCCTCTCGTTCTCCTGCTTCTCTCCTACCGCATCGTAAACATCTGACGCACGGCCTCGTCTTCCTCCATCATCACACTTTGTCTACGAGGACCCCCACACCCCCTTCGTGTTAGCTTCGCCGTCGCTACCGAGGATGCAAATCAATAACTCCGTCTCTGACGCAGATTCTCCGCAGAGAACTCCGTAGCAGCAAGGGCGAGTACTCCGTAGTGGTCCGCGGTCTCTTACGAGCGAGCACCGCGCACTACGACGGGTATATCCCAGTGCATGGGCCCGCGCAAGGAGGGAAATAAAAGCGCAGCAGCCCTCCTTTTTTCCCTCTTCTCATCTGCGGAAACCGGCACTTGCAAAAGGTGTCGATCGCCAGCGTTGCATCGCAGGGCCCCGTCTTTGCCTGCCGTGCTTTTTTTTTCCTTCATTTTTTCTCCCGCTCCTTTCCCTTTTCAGTGTTGACCTGCGCCTGCGCCGTCTCCCGTGGTCAGACAACGGGTCCCGCGCGTAGCGTCTTACACCCCTATGCGCGTATCGATCGACGACGTATATATGAGGTGATGGGTATCTTACGTCTGAGACATCTCGTCTTCTGACAAAACTGTCTCACCGTCTTCTGCGTGTGTTCTCGCTGCTGGTATATATCTCGTTGTCTCGCTGCGGGTCTGGACTGTTTGTTTTCTTGTTGGGTGTCTTTTGTCTTTTGTCTTTTCTGCTTTCTCTCTTTTTCCCTCTCTTCTCTCCAAACGTATACCATCTGCGTCCTCTGGAGCCTCACCTTACATCTCGGCCCCCACCCTCCATCACCATGCATCTCTACCCTCCATCGCCCGCCTCCTCGACGCTCTCTGCCAGCGAAGACGACGACGCCATTCTGCCTGTCTACGATGTGGGACGGCGAGCCTGCTGTCCTTTGTCCTCGTCGTCGCCCTCCTCTCTGCCCTCGCCCTTGCCCTCACCCATGCCGTCGCCGTCGTCCTCGCTCTCCTCGTCGTCCTCGCTCCACAACACCGCCCGGCTCTGGCACCACATGCTCGCCCTCCAGCGGCACTACCACTGCTACAACTCGGCCCGCGTCAGTGCTGCCCTGGAGGACCCGTCGGTGGCCGCGACCGTCCGTAGGTTTTTGTCTCCTCCCTCTATTATGTCGTTTCACTTCTGATCGCCAGCCTCGCGTGCATGTCTGGATCTCCTCAACGACAGCATCGATCTCCAGACGCTGCCGGACGCCGTACGCAGCGACGTGGCCGCGCTGTTCCAGCAGGGCGGCCTGGAAGACGCCGGGTGTCTCGCAGAGTCGAGGCTGTCGTGGTTGTTGTCCGAGGACGAGGACGAGGACGACGACGAGGAAGAAGAAGACGACGACGACGACGTGGTGCCGCTCGATCTGGGAGCTCCCCTGCTGGCATGGGTGCCGACAGCAGCGCCATCTCCCATCTTGGCAGGGCCCATCTTGGCAGGGCCCATCGATGCAAAGGAGTCGATAGCGCTGGCCGAACTGCCCGAAGTGGAACAAGTGGAAGAACAGACCGAGCCGGCGGAACAGACAACGCCGGAAGAGAGCACGGAGCGGCCAGAACGACCGGAAACAAAAGGCCCGGCTTGCTCTGCGGCGCCGCTCCGCAAGCTCGGCCTGCGCTTCGGCCTGCGGCTCGGCCTCCGGATCCCGACGTTGCGGCGGCAGCCCTGGCGACTCCGTCTGCGGGTGTAGGATGTGTGTGTGTGTGTGTGTGTGTGTATTTCCCTCTGGGCGGATAGTTTGATACCCTTTGTTTTTCGTAAATAAATCAGATCCCTTTGAGCACCTTCCTTAAGTATCGTACCTTCCTTCCCAGCAAGACGCACCTGCCTCGCGGCGAGTACGGAGTACGGAGTACGGAGTATGTCCAAGTGGGTCTCCGCTCAAGCTTCGACGGAGCTTCCTTCGCCGGCAAACTTTGGACCACCGCGATCCTCCCTCCACCTGCACGCCACGCCCCCAGCGCACACCGCCCGCCCCTCGCCCATGGAAGCCCACGCGCAGGCCGTGGCCTCCATCGCCGCCGCGGTGCGCCGCCACTTTGCCCGCCGCGAGCCCTACCGCATCTTCCACGGCTCGACCAACTCGACGCGCCCGCGCACCGCCGCCGGCGGCCACGCCCGCGCCGTCGACATCTCCGCGCTGCGCAACGTGCTGGCCGTCGACGTGGCCCGCCGCCAGGCGCTGGTCGAGCCGAATGTGCCGATGGACCGCCTGGTCGCTGCCACGCTGGCCCACGGCCTGGTGCCGCCCGTCGTCATGGAGTTCCCGGGCATCACGGCCGGCGGCGGCTTTGCCGGCACCGCCGGCGAGAGCAGCTCGTTCCGCCACGGCTTTTTCGACCAGACCGTCGACCGCGTCGAGATGGTCCTGGCCAACGGTGACGTCGTCGAGGCCCGTCCGCACCGCAGCAGCACCGCTCCCGCCGGCGCCGCCGCCGGCGCCGCCGAGCACCGCGCCGACCTGTTCCACGGCGCCGCCGGCGCCCTCGGCACCCTCGGCATCACCACGCTGCTGGCCCTGCAGCTCGTGCCCGCGCGCCGCTACGTCAAGACCACGTACCACCGCCGCCACAGCGTGGCCGACACCATCCGCCTACTGCAGGCCGAGGCCGACCCGAGCGGCCCCAACGACTACGTCGACGGCATCCTCTTTGCCAAGGACCACGGCGTCGTCATCACCGGCCAGATGACCGACGAGGAGCCGCCCTCGCCCGCCCATCGCCAGACCTTCAGCCACCCCGGCGACCCCTGGTTCTACCTGCACGTGCAGCAACGCACGGCCGACGCCGCCGCCGCCGCCGACGGGTCCGTCACCGAGTATGTCCCCCTCGCCGAGTACCTCTTCCGCTACGACCGCGGCGGCTTCTGGGTCGGCCGCTCCGCCTTCGCCTACTTCCCCTTCCCCTTCAACCGCGCCACGCGCTGGTTCCTCGACGACTTCTTGCACACCCGCATGCTCTACAAGGCCCTGCACGCCTCCGGTCACTCCGCCACGTACATCGTTCAAGACCTGGCCCTGCCGTACGCCACCGCCGAGGCCTTTGTCGACTACACCGCCGACGTCTTTGGCATCTGGCCCCTGTGGCTGTGTCCGCTGCGCGTGCCCGACCCCGCCGCCGGCCCGACCTTCCACCCGCACCTGCGGTCGACGGCGGGGCCATCGGAAGTGGCGGGAGGCGCTTCGTCCCCGGCGCCGACGTCGTCGTCCTCCGCCACCATGCTCAACATCGGCCTCTGGGGCCCGCCCCGCAGCGCCCCCGGGCAGCCAGCCCTCTCCGCGGAGCAGTGCATCGACCTCAACCGAGACCTCGAGCGCCGCCTGGCCGACGACCTGAGCGGCATGAAGTGGCTGTACGCCCACGCCTACTACGACGAGGACGCGTTCTGGCGCATCTACGGCAACCGCCCGGCCTACGAGGCCCTGCGGGAAAAGTACCACGCCACCACGCTGCCGTCCGTCTTCGACAAGGTGCGCGTCCAGTCCGCCGAGGTCCTCGGCGGCGCAGGCAGCGGCGGCGCTCCGACCGGTCTCGCCGGACGCTGGCCCTTTGCCGGCTTCCACGGGCTGCGCGCGGCCATTGCCAGCAAAGCATATCTGCCGCGGACACCGCCATGGCGCACATAGGAATGAGGATAGAACAAAAAAAGCAACAGCCTGCATTGATGATCATGGGTTAGGATACCAAGCTCATTTTCTCCTACTGCTCCCGTGTCTGCGACGTTTTCATTGAAAGACGTCAAACAAAACTGACAACTAGTTTTCATCATTGGCAGCCGTATATACTTACCTGGCTTGATGACGGGTTTATTTGTTTGCTTGGTTCACGTGGGTCCAGTAACGCTTCTCTTTGCTCTTCGGCTGTATGAATGCGTTAAAAGAGATACAGAGTTCACTTTCCTGCAGCAGTCGTCTTTGTCTAGATGCAGGCGAGCGCACAGCTGCTGTCTATGTTTGCGTGTTCTTTTTCTGCCTTCTCGATGTCGTATAAATACCCTCTTCTCTTCTCATTTTCCTCTTCCTCTTCTCATTTTCCTCTTCTCTTCTCGTTTTCCTCTTCTCATTTTTCCCCCCTGCCACCCACCTTCATCACTTTCTGACACTTTTTCTTCTACGTTCAACCCTTGCCTTTTGATAATGGCTCTAGCCAACATCCAGTCCCAGGAGCACCGCCTCTTGCTCGACTGCATTGACCGAGTGCGGTCCCAGGGGCTCGGTCGCTATGTCGACATTCCGGAAATCATCGTATGTGGCGACCAGTCGTCCGGTAAGAGCTCCGTTCTCGAGGCTATCTCCGGCCTGTCCTTCCCGACCAAGGGCACGCTCTGCACACGCTTTGCAACAGAGCTGGTCCTACGCCGCCAGCCACACCACGAAGTGAAGGTTTCTATTGTCCCTCACCACAGTCGCCCAGAGGCCGAAAAGGCCAGTCTGGCTGCCTTCTCGGTCGATTTCGACCCGGAGCATCCAGACCTCGAACCGGTCGTCGAGGCTGCGAAAGCTGCCATGGGCTTGTCGGGCGAAATGCGCCACAAAGACTTCAGCAACGACGTGCTGCGCATCGAACTGGCCGGCCCCAAGCAGCAGCACCTGACCCTTGTGGACCTGCCGGGTCTGTTCCAGTCCGGAAACAAGGAGCAGAGACACGACGATGCTCCATTTGTACTCGGCCTTGTACGAGAATACATCGAGCGCCCCCGGAGTGTGATTGTCGCAGTCGTTTCGGCCGCGTACAACTTTGCCAACCAAGGAATCACGCGCGAGGCGCGCGAGGTCGATCCGGATGGCAGGCGCACCATGGGCCTAATCACGAAACCCGATGTGCCTGAAGTCGGCTCGGACGACGAGACTGCGTTTGTGCGCCTTGCCCAGAACAAAGATGTGGTTCTCAAGCTTGGCTGGCACGTCTTGCACAACCGCAACTTTGAGATGCGGAATGCATCGTCTGCCGAGAGAGATGCTCACGAGGCAGAGTTCTTTGCAAAGGGTGCGTGGACCGCCGTGAACCCGGAGAGCCTCGGTATCGACGCGCTGCGGACCCGACTCAGCACGATTCTTCAAAACCAGATCCTCGCTCAGCTGCCTGCTCTTCTCCGCGATGTTGAACGGCTTTTGGGCAAATGCACAAGCGACCTGGCTCAGCTTGGACCTGCACGCGGAACCGTGCGTGCGCAGAGGCAGTATCTGTCGCAGATCAGTCGCGAGTTCTCGGGGCTGGTAGAGGCGGCTGTCGACGGCACGTACATGAGCAATCCAGTCTTTTTCGGGGGTGCCGCAGACCAGTCGACTGGCAAAGACAACGGTGATGTGTCGTACGGAAACAGACTGCGCGCGGTCGTGCATAACCAACTGCTTCTGTTCGCGAAGAAAATTCGGAAACAGGGCCGCAACCAGGTTCTGGTGAATGACTCCGCAGAAGTTGACGGCAGCGGACGCACTATCAAACGCTCTGACTATGTCGACAAGGTCCAAGACATGATGAGCCGCTGGCGCGGCCGCGAACTGCCCGGCACCTATAATCCACTCATTGCCGGCGAGTTGTTCCGTCAGCAATGCCGGCCGTGGAAGCGCCTTGCACAGGAGTGCCTGGACGACGTATTTAAAGCAGTCGTTCTGATGCTGCGTGCGGCCCTCACCTTCACTGCGGCTCCCGACACCGCGGACAAGATTCTGCAGCGCCAGATCGGACCGGCCATCGACACGCTTCGCCAGGATGTCGTTGCGGGTCTGAACACACTGTTGGCGGCCCACTATGAGCGCCACCCCATCACGTACAACAACGACCTGGCGTACCTGATACAGGATGCGAGAGGCCAGCGACTCCGTGGCAGGCTTACAAAAAAGCTGCAGTTTTGGTCCAAGATTGGCGCGATCAACGACCTCGAGCCCCGCGAAATGAGCGATTCTTTGGCTGAAGTGCTAGAGCTTGACATGGAGCTGGAAGCCAGCTTGGAAGCCGTCGATCTAATGGAGGCCTACTACAAGGTAAGAGGAGAAGAATAAAAAGAATAGGGACACGAACAACTTGACGAGAAGATGCGCTGACAAGCAGGTTGCACTCGAGACCTTTATCGACAATGTCAGCGATCTGGTCGTGGAGGGGCATCTCCTAGAACCCCTGCGGCTAATTTTCATCCCCGACTTGCTTTTTGCCCTCGAAGAGGACGAGATCGCCCATCTAGCTGGCGAGTCCCCGGAGGTCGCGGCTCAGCGGGCCAGGCTGTCTGAAAAAAAGGCCGTTCTCGAAAGCAGTTTGAAGGATTTGAGAAGTATGGACAAGAACTGCAGCTGGCTAGATAGCCCTGTAGACGACGAGAAGATGACAGACAAGGCGTCTGAGAAGGTAGAAGACAAGAAGGCGGATGGAAAGACGGCACACGCACCGCTGCAAACAGAGGAGCCCGCCTGAGCTAAAAAGGACAAGGCGTCTAAGAAGGCGTTTAAGAAGGCGGTGTTCAAGCCAACTGTGGACTTGTAGTATGAGACTATGAGGGCGATGACAAGATGGACGACGAATGCACGACCGAAACTGGACAGATAGAATGAACAATGAACTCAGAGAAGATGGCGATGATCAAATTTGCATGGAAGCAGAACAGGAAGCAAGATGGAGGTTGCATCCTCACTGGACAAAGCTCTTATGTAGCCTGACAACTTCGCCATCGTGCCTTCCTTGATGGTGCCAGCTCCTGCCGGTCGAGAGACGCGCGTGGAACCAAGGTACAAGCCCTATAGAAGCTGGTTGTATGGAAGTATTATGTCTTGTCTATAGTTGCGAAAAATGCAGGTCTATCTAGCCGACGTCTAAACACACGCAGTCATTATAACCTTCCCCCCCCCCACACAAAGACCCTAGACCCCCGCCCACACATCCGCAATGGTCTTCCAGTACCGTGGGGCGTCTGTGCGCGCGTGCGCCACGTGCGGGCTGTTGGGAAACACCTCCATGCGGGCGACCGTGTAGCCGCGGCTGGTGGCCTCGGCGGCGTGCTCCTCGACGTCCTTGCCCGGGATGAGCGCGTCCGTGTACGAGTAGAGATAGGCCCGCCGCACCTCGCGGCGGTTGCCGGCCAGGGGGCTGTTGTCGTTGTGGGCGGTCCAGAAAAAATGCGGCCCCGGCGTCAGCGCCGGCGAGCGGGCGGCCGACGCCGCCGCCTGCTGCTGCTGCCGCCGCTGCTGCCACCAGTCCGTGAGACGGCCCCAGCCGTCCCGTGTCCAGGTGTCCAGGAAGCCAAACGCCACAAACGCGTGCACCAGCGGCAGGGCCGCCAGCTGCACCAGATACGGCTGGTTGCGCAGCTGGATCGCCACGGCCGCCACCGAGACGCTGTAGCGGATGTGGCCCGGGCTGGAGTCGAAGATGGTCACGTGGGGTGGCAGAGACGCCTTGTGCGTGACCGGGTCGTCCAGCCAGATGTACAGGTGTCCCAGCATCTTGCAGCCGCCGTTGGAAAAGGTGTGCACGAGCACGGAGGGCGCCGCGCCAGCCGGCCCCGCCGAATCCGCCGTCTCCGCCGTCTCCGCCGTCTCCACAAATGTCCGTATCAGCGACGCCGCCACCGTCGCCACAGCCGCTGTCCTCGGGTCCGAAAAGGCGTCCGCCTCGCTGCAGCGCACCAGCACAATGGCCGGCCGGTCGCCAGGCGCAAAGAGGCGGCCGTCCATGTACGGCGTGATGTACTTGGCGATGTGCAGCGGCTGCGCGCCCATCCACGACGTCATGATCACGAGGCGCGGCGGCGGCTTGGCCGACGGCGACGAGGACGGCGCTGTCGCCGGCCCGCCAGGCGCACAGTAGTAAATGTTGTCGTTCACTTTCTGCATAAAGCCTAGCGGATCGTCGCCCGCGACAGCTGCCGTTTTGGCCTCCGCAGCGGACTTGGCCGGCGCCGTGGCCATGGTCGTGGCGGCGAGATCGGCGGACATGATGGCGACAAAAGGACAGGATTGAGCAGTGAGAGGCTTCTAGCAACGCTGTAGGGTGCGGGCGAGCTTCATTTATATACTGTGTCCCTACATACGTATGCTTCAGAGATGCCGAGGCAACCGGATAGCGGTCCCATTTGTGTTTAGTTCAGTGGGGCCTTTGCAGCCTTGTGGAAGTCCCTTTACCACTCGACTTCATGGCTTTTCATTGAAGATAATGCAAGTCATTTCCGTTCCCGAGTATACATACATGTTATCAAGCAAATGCAAAGAACTAATACATGGCAAAAAGCGGGAAAAGGATGTCTTTCACATCGTCGTCCTCCGAATCCGTAGCCAGTGTCGCAGTCTTGGGCGACGAATCATGCGCATCTGAAGAACTTCTGCATACTGCTTTGCTCTCTCCATCGCCGGCGCTCTCCCCACGCGGCTCTGCATACTGCACTGCCAACTCGCAGTCATGTATAGGTCCCTCCACATCATCGTTGCGTCCATGGTCCTTCCCCGGCAGCAAATTCGGCCGTCGGGGTACCATGGCCTGCCTTTCCTAATAATTCAGCTCGCCCCCTCCGGCGCCCGGCACCTGGTCCAGGTCTTCGTAGCTCTTGATCGTCCGCCCTTGAACGGCCTCGTGTGGACTGATTGCTGCACCGCCTGCGCTGCCATCACCCCAGCGACCTCCTGGAATACCGCCGCCGATGCCGCTGCTGCCGGCAACGCCACTATTGGTATTCCCAGTCGTGGAGAGACTGCCCTGTCGAAGGCCACCACGGGTACCTGCAAACCCGCCGCCATTGCGGTAAGCAGGCGGACCACCTGTCAGACCTGTGTCGTGATTCCAACGCATAGGTCGCCGATCATACGGACCGGCGCGGCTGTTATACCGGCTACCGCCGTTGCCCGGACCGCCGCGTCGAATTGGCCCTGCCCCGCCACGGTAATCACCGGAAACGCCAAGAGCACCGCCGGGAGATTGCCAACCGCCAGGCATTTGCATAGCAATGGGGTTATACATGTTGAACCCGGCCGGTGAGGGGAAGCCAGGAACTGGAGGTAGGCCGCTGTTCATGGAATAGCTCTGGAGACTGAAGCCACGCGGCGTGCCGGTTGGCAGATGTCCGTTTGGTGCAGAAAAGTGCCCCTGCGTGCCAGCGTCGGTCCGCGATGGCACGATGTGGGATGGGTCCGAAACGTAGGCGTTGATGAGCTCGAACTATCATTCACAGTTAGACGCCGTCGTTTCTTTTCAGCAAGTAGGCGTCATGGAAAAGTATCGTACCTCTGCTCTGAGTGCGTCGTACCACTCGGTGTGGCGCTTTTCGATGTGCTTCCGCCAAAAGTGCTCCTCCTTGAACAGCTTGGTGCACTCAGGAAGCTTGCAGCGGAATTTGTGATCATCCTCCTGCTTAACGTGCTTAGCAAGTTCTTCATCCATCGCGTCCTCGATGGGCTTTCCGCCAAACTTTCGTAGGTCGACTGAGCCCGGCTCTAGAACCTGTTGGATTTTCTCTTCAAAAGTCCGCACCCAGTTGTATGCACGAAGGAGCTGCTGCTCCGACTTCGCCGCGGCCCCCCCCCGAAACTTGCGCTCATTATTTCCCTCCTGTGGCAACTCGCCCTCCTCCGTGTCAACTGGCTCTCCTCGGCGCTTGGCCGGAAATGGGTCGCCGTTGGCGCTCGCGCGCGCAACCTCCTTCGCAAATTCCGTGAGTGTGCTGCGAGGCCGGCGGAGGTGACCTCCTGGGCATTTGCGCATAAGTTCATGCGCAGAATCGCTTTCAAACACACAGAAGAAGCAGAAGCCAAAAACGCGACGCAGGTACTCAATCAAGAGATCGAGCTGTTTTTTCTTGACCAGGAGGTCTTCGTCGTCGACCTCGTCATCCACAGCGCCCTCCTCCTCTTCTTCGCCCTCCTCTTTCTCCTCTTCGTCTTCCATGTTTGCATCATCATCCGCCTGAAACCCGAAGTCATCTTCTGCTACGTCCATGGCGAACTCGCGAGGCTTTTGCGGTTTCTTTTTGGCCAGGGTGGCGCGCCCGTTTCTCCCATTGACCGAAGATCCAAGCGTAGATGTGGGGTGAAGGCGGCCGGCATTTTTCAACTCTTCAACCTTCTCCTCGACGCGGGTAACGGCAGCGAAATCAGAATCAACCTCCGCCTCAAATTTAACAACAAGGCGTTGGACAAGGCTGAGATCTTTTTCAATCCGCTCGGGTGCTGAAAAAAGATCCCATAGAGCTTTTTTCCGCATGTGGCCTGACGGGCTGTGAATTCCAACATGGCACACAAAGTCACCGCGCACTTCGTCCTTGACAGTTTTGCCGTTGACGGCCTCGAGGGCGCGCTCTGCAACAGAGACGGTAACGGGGCTAGTCACATCGATATCGCCGTCCTCATTCTGCGAATTCGCAGGATAACCGCCTTCCGGACCCGGATTCAACATGATCCAGCCAATGCGATGAAAGCGTTTGTTCGGGTTGGGGTCGCTGAGAGATAGCCAGCGGAGGCCGCCCTCACCATCGCCTAGATTCTCAAGGCAAAACGCTTCCAGATTCTGACGGCTCACACTCGGTGCGATGGTCTTGATCAGAAGAGTAGGTCGGTAGAGAATCTCGTCACGGAGGTCGACAGCATTTGACGCCGGAACCAGGTCACTAACACCAAATATGTCGTTGCCGGTGGTGGCTTCGCCCTCCTCCTTGTCTGCCGCACCGCTGTTGCCGTTTCCGTCGGTTTTGTGGACACCCTCTAGAGTAAACTCGTCGAAGAGGCCTGTGCCAAGGTCTTGTTCCCACTGTGCGAAAGTGCTTCTGCGGAACTCGGCGAGCTGCCGGCGTAACGGGTCCCGGATTTCAGGAATGTAGCGCTCCCGAAACCACGCTTCGTCCTTGTGCTGCTTGACGAATGCCTGCGCCATCTTGGCTTGAACTTCTTCCTTGTAGGCATCGTACGCGGCCTGGATCTTTTCTTTTTCTTTTTCACGATCTTCCTGGGATTCTTTCAGTCCACGAGCGCGTTCAGGCTCCCGACGGCGACCCGTCCGGAGTCGCTCCTTCTCGTCCTTGACCTTTTCATTCGTACGCCACCATTCGCCAAAATATGAGAAGCCAACCTGGTAAGGAAGGGTCAACGGGTCCGGGATGGGGTTCATGATAGGCGGAAGCGCCGAGGTAGCTTGCGGATGCATGCTCGGAATGGAGGCGGCCAGGCCATTGTCTGGGATGACAACTGGTTGCTGCGGGGCATGGCTCTGATGACCAGGAACGTATCGGTCGATATTGGCTGGAGGGGAGCCGATGCGACGGCGATCGTCACGGTCGCGATCCCGGTTGTTGCCGTAATCATCCCTTGCACGCGAGCGCGGTTCGTATCGGTCACGCGAGACCGGTGACCGTGAGCGACCATTGCGGCGAGCTCGGTCTACTCCTAGGGAGGGAAAGAGTTAGACAGGGGTACCTACGGCGACTGTTCATGCTACCAGTCCCTTGAACAGAGAAAGCTTACCAGGAGAACGTCCTCGATAAAACGAGTCACGGTCGTCTCTCCGACTATCGTCACGAGCACTCCATGACCGGTCGGGAGAAGCCCGTGTTGTGTCCCTGAAATAGGAATCCATTTCACCCGGAACCCGAATAGGCAGACAACTGAATAGAACCGGAGCAAGCAGAGCTGGACACTGCGAACTCTAGCCACCCTGTTGATTATCGCTCGATAAAGATCCTCTGGTGCTCTCGCTTTATTCGTCTGGTTCAGCTGGGTGTTGGCAGAAGGAGGTATGGCGGCCGTAGTGCTAGGACGGAAGAAAATCTGATGAATCGCGACATGACTGTTGTTAGAAGAAGTCTTGCTGTGCAGCTAAATGTGCGTTGTTATATATAATAGAGGTCGGAATTTAAAGTGGTCGGGTGAAGGAGGTAACAAGAATAAGGGCTGGCCCAATCCTGAGCGGTAAATGGTAGGGATCATGTAAAAAAGACGAGACGATCATGAAAAAGAGACGCAAAGAACGATAACAAAAAAACGACGAGATGTGAGCCGTCCAGCTGCCGTGAGACAAGCGGTAGCCCAGAAAGAGGCAAAGGGGGAGAAGAAAGAAACAATGGAAGGCCAGAGGTGGTAGATAGAGGGAACGGGGAGAGGTAGATGGGAAGAGAGATAGGAGGGAAAAAGAAAAAAAACGAACAATTCGGCTTCCTTGCTGCGCCTTAGAGTGTCAACGGAAAAGAAAAAACTATCACAGCTTCTGGCTCTCCAAAAAAAAATTGTGCGATCGGGTCTGGGAGCGTGCGCCAGAGGGACGCGTGTAGTGGTGAGACGCGTTTGGTGCTTTGAAGAGTTGGTATTTGGCAAGATGAAGCTATTGCCAGGAGCGGACGAACAAAAAGGGAGGTGCTATTGTAGTTTATACTAGTCCATAAACGGCTAGTGAAACCGTATCGGCCTAGTTCGTTTGGATACATATATTGCTGGGTATGTGCATAGCAGCCATCTACGCATCCTTGCGGATGGCTCGGTGTCGACATGTTTTCTTCTTAGGTATCTTTGTAGGGAGAGTACAGATTAGGATACATCGTGAACGAGGTGAAAGTGACTTGTTGCATCACAGAAAGTACGATCGCAGCAGCAGCCGTTTTAGGTTTTAGGCAGCACCACAGCGGCGAATGGAAGGAGGCAACTAGGAACATAAGGAAAGAGCTATGCGACGAAGCGAGATGATAGGAAGGCGCGAGTTTAAGTATTGGCAGATGCAAACGCAGAAAGGAGGAGCGAACCGCAAAAGACAAGGTAAGGGACGCGCAATAAGATGATACAGCTGACAAGAAATGGCTGTACGAGTAAGAAAGAAAAAAAGAAAAATTGAACAGCTTAGGTGGAGTGGCGCTAAAACCGTGCGCGTCGAGCCCCACTCGGGATGTTGGGGCAAAGCGAAACGTGTATAAAAGTACACAATGTCATATAGACCGTCGCCCGCCCACTCTTTCTTCTCCCATCTAACAGCAGTCGACTTGGCACCAAGTGTTACAGCACAGTTTACAGGCACTGCAACCGCCACAACCGCTATAGCGCTAGTTTGGCGTCAGACAAACCTGCAACTCAACCCGCCAATGCAAGATCCGTTCGATCGCTTCGCGCTTCCCACTACTGGATCACCAACGCAGTCGACAGTGACAACACGTACTGAACAGGGTAAGCGTTTGCATTCTTTTTCTCTATATATACTTCTTTTGTTTTCTTCCATTCTTCCTTTTTCTTTCAATTTTCCCTTTCCTACATTCTTTTCTTTTTTTCTTCCCTCCTCTATTGCCACTTATCTTTTATAATCGCTACTCATACGACGTCACAAGAAGCACATCCTTTTTTTTGTCCGTACACTGCGCTCATTTTCCCCTGATATGCATGTCTTCGGTTCTCTTGCTGACCCATGCACTGCAGTTTAAACGATCCCCAGCCGATGCGGATCGGCAACTGATTGGCTGCCGTCATGGCCTCAAGGTAAGTCACGTGTGGATAACGTCGTTCAACACAACAGCAATGCTAACTTTTTGGTAGGCTCGACCGACTTGTCACGTAAGCTTACTTCCTGTCTGTTGAAGTCTGGTCTTTTTGTCTCTAATTTCCTGCAGTATTCTCGAGACTGGAAGCACACGTCTGATTCGAGACACTGCCGTCAACCAGCTCGCCGACTGGCAAAAACAGCATCCAGATGAGCTGTTCAACCTCATCGGGCGTGTGGTCCCCTACCTTCGCCACAAGGACTGGGAGACCAGAAGCACTGCTGCGAAGGCGCTTGGCAAGATCATCGAACACGCCGAGGCATTCGATCCAAATGCAGACGAGGCGAAACTCGAGTCCACAGAAGACTTCAAATCGGAGAACGCCGAACCTGGCGTCAAGAAGGAAGAACCTGCCGATATCGTCCTTTCACAAGACGACTTCTTTGATTTGGCTACACTAGACATCAACTCCGTTTTGAAGTATGGCCGCAACTTGCTTCGCGGTGGCACTGTCGACCTGGCGCTTGCTGCGCTTAGCCCGCACGAGCGCCTGACCCACCAAACGAAAACGCTCAACGGCCGTCTGGGCCTCCTTGGTCGCGTGTTTGAAGACGACGAGATCCCAGTTCCTATTAAAAGTGCTGCAACCGATGACGACGCGTCACCGACGGCAAAAGATGCGACAAGTGCAAATGGCACCTCCGGCGTGGGCACCGATGCAGGCGGCGTTGCAGCCAACGGGTCATCGTCTTCGGGCCAGGCAGCAGACGGTCCCACTGGCCTGAGCTCCCGGCAGCTGAACGTCTTGAAGCGGAAACGGAAACGCGAGCTGCAGCGAGCAGCACAAGGCAAGAGCGGTTTCGGCGATCTATCCATACGTCGCAGCACAACCCATGGATCCGACACCTTCCCAGACGACGGCTCCGGCGCCAGTAGCGACGCGAACAAAAACGGCAAAGTGAACGACTATTTCAACCTTGACCGTCCCGCCGACGTAGATGAGGACACAAAAGTTGTCAGCGAATTCAAGGGTCCCGTTCTGCCTATCAAGTCGGAGATCGAACTTGACAAAAATCTGGAAGGGGTCGAATGGCCGTACGAGCGACTCTGCGAGTTTCTGAAGGTCGACTTGTTCGATGCGCAGTGGGAAACGCGGCACGGCGCCGCCATGGGTCTGCGGGAAGTTATCCGTGTGCACGGCAGCGGTGCCGGCCGGGAAAAGGGCAAATCACGCGTTGAGAACGATGAGCTGAACCGCAGGTGGCTTGACGACCTAGCTTGCCGCCTCTGTTGTGTCTTGATCCTCGACCGCTTTACCGACTTCAGCTCCGACACATCTGTGGCTCCGATTCGGGAAACAGTTGGACAAACTCTAGGCGCCGTGCTGTACCACGTGCCAGCAGCGTGTGTCCATGCTATTTACCGCATTCTCTACCGTTTAGTTATGCAAGAGGACCTCGGACTTGATCGTCATAGCTGGCCTGTTTGCCACGGTGGTATGGTTGGTCTCCGCTACGTTGTGGCCGTGCGGAAGGATCTTCTTCTGCAGGACGGTGACATGATCGACGGTGTTATCCGTGCCGTCATGAAGGGCCTCGGCGACCTCGACGACGACGTCCGGTCGGTGAGCGCTGCCACTCTCATTCCCATGGCCAAAGAGCTGGTCACCATGCGGCCTGGTGCTCTTGATGCGCTCATCAACATCGTCTGGGAGAGCTTGTCCAGCCTGGGCGATGATCTGAGCGCGTCGACAGGAAAAATCATGGATCTTCTAGCCATTCTGTGTGGCTTCCCGCAGGTCCTCGAAGCTATGAAGGCTTCTGCTGCAAAGGACGATGAGCGGTCGTTCACCCTGCTCGTGCCACGGCTTTATCCATTCCTACGTCACACCATCACCTCCGTGCGCCTGGCCGTGCTCAAGGCCCTCATGACCTTCGTCCAGATCGGAGACAACACGTCTCAGGGTTGGCTGAACGGCCGCATCCTTCGCCTGGTTTTTCAAAATATTATTGTTGAGCGAGACAGAGAGACTCTCAGCATGTCTGTCAATCTCTGGTCTGCACTTATCCGGTGTCTATCGGCAACCAACCCTGCTATCCTAGCAACCGAATTCAAGCCGCACATCGATGCGATGATGCAACTGACGCTTCATCCTATCGGCGTCACACGAAATCCCATCCCAATGAAGCCAAGTTTGTTTATGAAGCCTTCGGGAAGCGTCTATTCGGCACCTAGCAACTGGCCATCCAGCTCTGCTTGGAAAACATCACCGCCCCCTGAGAACACTGAGCGGGCCACCAAGAGAAGGAGAAAGTCAACTCGCGTTGATGACGTACCCTCGACGTCCAACGCCCACGACGTGGACGGTGCGATGATGCAAGGTGACGTTGATGTTGTTGGTGTTGAGACGATGGTCCGCACACGCATCGCCGCCGCCAAGGCAATGGGCCTCATCATGTCGCTCGTGCCGACGGAAGAACTGGAAATGTATGATGCAACGGTTCTCCCGGGACTGTCCTCTTCCTACTCTACCACACAGATGATCGCTTGTGTTATCGTTCAGGAGTATGCAGCCGGCTGCAAAGCACCAACCGAGGCACAGCGATTTGTTGTGCCCCTTCAAAAGATTGTTGAAGGGGATCGACCGTCTCACTACAGCGACCTGGTGAGTTTCATACAGCGCGCCCGGTCGCAGTGTGCCCAGCTGGTCTACATGTTCCGCGACCATGGCAAGGTGTCGGAAGCACGGCTACCCCGTCTGGCGCCGCTTTGTCAAGGGGAACCTGCTGCGGGCCCCGAGGCTTTTTCTATTGCGCACGCGGACAAAGTTGTCACAGACGACTACGAAAGATTGAAGAGAGTCATGGCGCCGGGACAGCGACTGATTGCGAGCCAACACCTCGGAGAAGCGCGTGGAACGGCAATTGATGCAATCAACGACGCCAAGGAGGCCAAGGAAGCCCGTGACATCCGCATTCGAGCTGCTGCGGCTTGTGGTTTAGTTACCATGCGGTCCTTACCGAAAAAGCCTAGCCCCCTGATCAAAGCCATCATGGACAGCGTGAAGACGGAGGAGAATCAAGATCTTCAGAGCCGCTCCGCCGCAACGATTGCGCTCCTTGTGCAGCTGTTCACTGAATTGGGTCGACGCGGCCCAGCAGACAAAGTGGTTGCAAATTTGGTCAAATTTTCGTGTGTCGAGATAGCTGAGACACCGGAGTTCCCTGTCCATGCGCACAAACTCAATGTCATCCTTTCCATGCATAAGGAAGAGGAGCATGTCGACCACGCGGACGCCGTTAAGTGGGCGAAAGAGGCTAAGGCTGCTCGCGTAACGCGGCGCGGTGCAAAGGAAGCACTGGAGACCCTGTCCAGGACATTTGGACCTTTGCTTTTGGAGAGCGTGCCCAGCCTGCGCACATTCATGGAGGAGCCACTACGCAAGGCGTTCTCTGGAGACCTGCCAGCGGAAGCCCGTGATCCTGAACAGGCCTTTGGGCAAGAGATTGTCGACGCCATGTCTGTCATCCGGACACTGACGCCAACGCTGGACCCAGCTCTCCACGCCTTTGTCATGGACCTGATTCCCCTGGTGATCAAGGCCCTGCACTCGGAGCTGTCTGTTTTCCGATATATGGCCGCCAAGTGCATGGCCACGGTGTGCAGCGTCATGACGGTCGATGGCATGACTGCCTTGGTCCAGAAGGTTTTGCCGTCCATCAACAATCCCGTCGACCTTCACTTCCGCCAAGGCGCCATCGAGGCCGTCTACCACCTGATTGCCGTCATGGGTGACGGCATCCTACCTTATGTGATTTTCCTGATTGTGCCCGTGCTGGGAAGAATGAGCGACTCGGACAACGAGATCCGTCTCATCTCGACCACGTCCTTCGCCACGCTCGTCAAGCTCGTGCCTCTCGAAGCCGGCATCCCGGACCCCCCTGGTCTTTCGCCAGAGCTTCTCGCGGGGCGCGACCGCGAGCGGACGTTCATCTCCCAGCTACTGGATCCGAAGAAGGTGGAGCCCTTTTCCATCCCGGTGGCGATCAAGGCCGAGCTGCGCACGTACCAGCAGGAGGGCGTGAACTGGCTGCATTTCCTCAACAAATACCACCTCCATGGCATTCTTTGCGACGACATGGGCCTGGGAAAGACACTGCAAACGATCTGTATTGTTGCCAGCGACCACCACCAACGGGCCGAGGAGTTTGCCAAGACAGGCGCTCTCGATGTCCGACGCCTGCCGTCTCTGGTGGTCTGTCCGCCGACGCTTTCGGGCCACTGGGCACAGGAGATCCGCACCTATGCACCGTTCCTGACTGTGTCGACCTATGTGGGGTCGCCTTCAGAACGCAAGGCGTTGAAGGACAGCCTGGGGACGACGGACATTGTGATCACGTCGTACGACGTGTGCCGCAACGATGTCGAGGTTCTGTGCAAGCACAATTGGAACTACCTGATTCTGGACGAGGGCCACCTGATCAAGAACCCGCGGACCAAGATCAGCATAGCGGTCAAGAGACTGGCAAGCAACCACCGGCTGATTCTCACTGGAACACCAATCCAGAACAATGTCCTGGAACTCTGGTCGCTGTTTGACTTTTTGATGCCGGGCTTCTTAGGCGCGGAGAAGGTGTTTATGGACCGTTTTGCCAAGCCGATCGCCGCCAGTCGCTTTAGCAAAGCCTCGTCGAGAGAGCAGGAAGCGGGCGCGCTTGCCATCGAGGCGCTCCACAAGCAGGTGTTGCCGTTCTTGTTGCGGAGATTGAAGGAAGAGGTTCTGGAGGACCTACCACCTAAAATCCTGCAGAACTACTACTGCGACCCCAGCGACCTGCAGCGGAAGCTCTTTGATGACTTCACACGGCGGGAGTCCAAGACGATCACGGAAGAGGCCGGACGCGACGACAAGGACGCCAAACAACACATCTTCCAGGCGCTGCAATACATGCGCAAGTTGTGCAACTCGCCGGCGCTGGTGATGCGGCCAGGTCATCGCATGTACGAAGACACACAGCGACTACTGGAACGACAGGGCTCGAGCATCGAAGACCCGGTGCATGCGCCCAAGCTCACGGCCCTGCGCGATCTCCTGGTCGACTGCGGCATTGGCGTGGAGGGCGACGGTGATCTGAACGACCCGCTGTACCAGCCGATCAAGCCGCACCGAGCACTCGTATTCTGCCAGATGAAGGAGATGCTGGACATGGTGCAGAACACGGTGTTGAAGAGCATGCTGCCGTCGGTGTCCTACCTGCGCCTGGACGGCTCGGTGGAGGCGAACCGGCGGCAGGACATTGTCAATCGGTTCAACAGCGATCCGTCGTACGACGTGCTGCTGCTGACGACGAGCGTGGGCGGCCTGGGGCTCAACTTGACAGGCGCTGACACGGTCATCTTTGTGGAGCACGACTGGAACCCGCAACGCGACCTGCAGGCGATGGACCGGGCGCACCGAATCGGGCAGAAGAAGGTGGTGAATGTGTACCGGCTGATCACGCGCGGCACGCTGGAAGAGAAGATCCTGAGCCTGCAGCGGTTCAAGATTGATGTGGCGTCGACGGTGGTCAACCAGCAGAACGCCGGGCTGGCGAGCATGGACACGAACGAGATTCTCGACCTTTTCAGTCTGGACGACTCGGGACCGAACCTGTTGACAGACAAGTCGGCGGGCGGCGGCGGGTCCGGCGGCGTGGCAGGACGCGAGGAGGACATGGTGGACATTGAGACGGGCGACGTGCGGCAGCCTGGCAAAAAGGCAGCATGGCTGGAGGAGCTGGACGAGCTCTGGGACAACCAGCAGTACGAAGAGAGCTTCGACCTGGACGGATTCCTGAAGACGATGCAGTAGCCGGGAGATTGGTGGGATCGGGATTAGGAGCTCAAGCTCGCACTTGGTCTTGGAATCGGAAAGTTTAGAAACTCACCTCGGGAGTCGATCATGCAGGGTTCATTCGGTGGCTAGACGGCGTCTTGCGGGCAAACGGGAACAGGGTGGGAACTGGGAAATGCCGGGCTTTTTCTGTGTGTGTTTCTGCAGTCGTTTCTTGATAGCATTCTCTTTCTGGCATTAAGCTCGAATGACGGATGTAATGGAGCTCGCGAGATGTACTCCGTATGAGACGCGTTGTGAGGCTCTTATCGATAAGTGGGCGTCACCCCACTACTTCCACGCCATTCTAGGGCTTTCTCCGACGAAGCTCGCGACAACATCAAAGCAGCAAGCCAGCAGCGAGCCACCAGCACACCTATTTCAGGCCCTGCCAAGACGAAGACGCACGACGACGAGCGATTTTACCATTCAATAGATCCATACGCCCTTTGAAACAAGACACCATGCCGGTCGACTACAGCAAATGGGTGGGTTAGAGTCTCTTCTGTTTTCGATCGGCCTTCTTCATTCCGTTCTGTCTAACGATCTCTTTCCCTCCTCCAGGACAATCTCGAGCTCAGCGATGACTCGGACATTGAGGTTCACCCCAATGTCGACAAGCGATCGTTCATCCGCGCCAAGCAGAACCAGATCCATCTCGAGCGCCAGCAGCGGCGGCACCACATCGAGACGCTCAAGTACGAGCGCCAGGTCAACGATGGGCTGGCGAAGCGCATTGCGTCGCTCCTGACGACGCTGCGGGCGCACGCTGACGAGGCGCGGCAGTCGACGGCCAAGGCGGGCGAGGTCGCGTTCCGGGCGGTGATGGAGAGCGCGGCGGCGGGGGCGGGCGACGACCAGCCGCCGACGCCGCCGGCGGGCGTGCACCAGAACGCGGAGCAGCCGCAGTCGTACACCAAGATGATGGCGGCGCTGCTCGACCAGGTGAACAAGGCGATCGAGGCGCGCAAGCCGGCGCCGGAGGGGGCGGAGCGGTACGAGGCCATGGTGGCGGAGATTGGGGAACACCAGAAGAAGGTGGCCGACCTGCAGGCGGAGCTGCTCAAGAAGCTGGCAGAGCTGGAGCGCGAGGAGGGGCGCAAGATCACGAGCGACAGCATCCATACAGGCTTCGACAGCTCGTTTGTGAACACGAAGAGCGGCGGCGGCGGTGGCGGCAGCAGCAGCAGCAATGGCCAGCCCGAGCTGCTCAACCCCAACTACGACAGCGCCACAAGGACAATGAAGAATACGGCAGACACCGGGAAGAAGGGTGGCGGCGGCAAGGACGAGAACGACGACAACGACGACGACGACGAGCCAACCGATGCTGCGCGCACGTTCGCCAAAATCCCGGCGGGCAACCACCGCGACAGCCGCGACTTTATCATGAAGCACCCGGAGCTGGTCCTCCAAGAGCGCAACGAGGAGAGCATCCTCGTGCTGGCCTTTGACGCCGAGCTCGAGGGCCACCAGGACACGGCGCGCCAGTGCGTGCACCAGGCCAAGCTGCTGGAGTACTGCCGGTCGCTGGGTCGCGACGGCGTGGCGCTCTTCTTCCAGCGCATCCAGACGCGCGACCACAAGGCCCACGACCTCTTTTACGGCGACGTGCGCGACACATACCAGAAGATCCGCACGCGCGTGGCCGAGATCAAGGCGCAGCAGCGGGCCGGCGGCGACGGCAACGGCAGCGCCGAAGGCGTCGAGCAGATCCAGCTGCACGCGGTCGAGCCGGGCACGGTCATCACGATCCGCGTTCCGCCTCCGGTGGCGGAAGGCGACAGCGGCGCCGGCACCGACGACGACGTGGAAGAGCGGCGCGCGGCGCGGGCCATCTTCGAGGCGTTCACGCCGGCCATGCGCACGGCGCTGGAGTCGGGCAGCCTCGACCGGGTCAACGAGGTGCTGGGCCGGATGCCAGTGGACGAGGCGGAGGCGTTGGTGGCCAAGTTTGGCGAGGCGGGCATCCTCAGTCTGGAGGACGAGATCATCGACGCAACGACGGAGCAAGGGCGGGCACAACTACAGGAGCTCGGACGGGGCGACCAGGTGGACGAGAACGGCGTCGAGAAGAAGGACAAGGGGAAAGCGACCGAGGCGGCAGCACCGGCAGCACCAGCACAGCCAGAGGAGGAATACCCAGACCCGGAATGAATAAGGGGACGGAGGGAGGCGTTGGGAACAAAGATGCATATTTTGTATTCGTCCATCTTTTAAGAATGAACACACCGTTACGATTCGCTTCACCGTGGCCGCTTTTCAAAGCACAGCGTCACCACGGCCTGGCCCTGCACGCCGCCAAACTGGAAGCTCGGGTACGCCACCGCGCCCACCCGCACGAGCCGCCCGCCGGCGGCCGCGGCGTCCGCGTCCGCGTCCGCGTCGTCGCCCTCCATCCACGCACACAGCTCCGCCTCCGTCCAGTTGCAGCTCGTGATCAGCAGCCGCCCGCCGGGCCGCAGCAGCCGCAGCACCTGCGCGCGGTAGCGGGTCTCGACCGCCCTGCTGCTGCTGCTGCCGTCGTGGCCGTCGGCGCTGGCGCTGTCGCCGGCGCCCAGGCTGATGGCGTCAAACGTGCCCTTGTCCAGGACCAGGTCCCAGACGGCGCCGGCGGTCTCTGTTGGCTGCTGCGGCGGTGGCTGCTCACCCGCGGCAGCCAGGAGCTCTTCGGGCCGGCCGTTGAGCACGTCCCACACCGCGTAGTCGATGGGCACCACCGCAGGCTCGTCGTCGCCGCCACCCTCCGCCTCCTCCTCTTCCGCGCGCGTGATCGTCCGCGCCAGCGCAATGCTCGCCTCGCTGTAGTCCACATTGAGCAAGCACGGCCGCCGCCGCCGCCGCTGCTGCTGCTGCAACGACGGCTGCTGCGCCGTCTCGTTTGCCTCGTCTGCCTTCTCGTCCTGCTCCTCTGCGCGGGGCCCGTCTGCGAACAGCGCCTCCCGCACGGCGCGCAGCAGCGAGCCGTTTCCGCAGCCGAGATCGAGAATGGCCGCGCCCGCCGGCAGGGCGCCCTCGTCGTCCAGCCCGACGAGGTACTGCACCATCTTGGTCTCGGCATCCGCGTCGTCAAACCAGACGGTGCCCGTGTCCTGCGGGTTGCTTGCATGGTTGGCCACCTCGGTGGCGTAGAGGTTGTCCCAGCTGCGCACGGGTTAGGGGAAGCTGGCTTCATGCATGCGCACCAACACAAAAAAAACGAAGAACACGAGGGGGGGGGTGGTCCGTACTATTCCTTGGTTCCCAGCTCCGACGGAGCCAGGTGAGCTGGCTGCGGTCTCGGCGACATTGTCGGGTGCTTGCAAGAGGAGAGTCCCAGAAATTAGGCAAGTTGAAGTATGCTGATGACGTGGTTCATCTTTCTTTTTCGTATTTCTCTATTTTCATTGAGTTGCTTTGATGCCTTTTTATCAAGTCGAAAGTTTTGGCGCCTTTGTTTAAGTGGGGTTGGTGAGACGCAGCCCGAGCCTCGTCCAGATCTCAAAACAGACTAACTTTTCCACGGCTTATTCAAAGAGACCAGAGTCGGCCATAAAGAGCAAGCCAGCACCGTGTTCCAACGCCGCTGGTTTCCGAGTGGCCACTAATAAAAGACATAAAATGGACAAGACAGCGACTGTCTCGTCCGACATTCAAGACTATCAGAACCGGCTACAAACAGCACATGCAGAGCAACTACAACCAGGCCATAGACATAAACCATCCTAGCCATGCGCTGTTTGTACACCTGGCTTCCTCGCGTAGCACAACATCCACCTCTAGGGACGACACGGTATGCAAAAGACAATAGAAAACGCGGCAAACCAGCAGGCACAAATCAAAGCAGACGCAAAAAGACGGATTTTCTCGTGGTAGTCTAGGCAGGGACCACACCTGCCATCTCCTGGCTCGCAGCCGCTCTCACAGCGTCCAGACCGGTGCCTTGATCAGCACTTGCCGGCTGCGCACCTCCACTGCCATGAAGCCGGCAAAGCGAACCTTGGGAATGTCATTGGACGGGTGTGCTGGGGCGGTTAGTGCTTCCTATCTCGGCTATTAGGAATTAAGGGAAATCGTGCACAACTCACCACTCCGAATCTCGTCCTTCAGGGCACCACCCTCAGCGCCGTCGTCCTTGTCTTCCTTCTTGTGGCTCCCGTCGTCAGTTTCGAGCGAGGGCAGGCCGGCCTTTTCAATCTCCATAAGGTGCGGCACAATATTTTCGAGCGGCATCGGAAAGCTGATCGCCACGTCGCGGCTCTCCAGAGGCAGGTTTGCTGCGATGCCGACCGCCAATTCGACGATCGTGGTGGCTCCGCTATCGACGCCATCCGGTGGCGGGTCTTTCATGTGACGGTGTAGGTACGCGGTCAAACTGTTCGTGGCGTATTGGGTAAACTCGGTACGGTTCTCTGCACTTTTGGGACTGGCCAAAACGTCACGCAAGCCCTCGAGCGTGGCCATGCGCCAGCTGACAATCTTGTCGGTCAGCGCGTCGTACTCTTCCTGGCTGGTCAGTGTATAGGAGAAGCGGCGGATATTCTGCTCAATCTCTTTGAGCTGGAGGCTGAAATCGGGTTCGAGGCCTGGGTGGAAGCAACGGTTGAAAATAAACTCCATGACCCAGCGGCTGATGACACCGCGGCCGACGGCCGTCATCTCTTGCTTGCCCGTTGCCACCGCATCCGCACTGGCATACGGCACGATCCACGCAGGCAGCGACACCCAGTCTTTGCGGATGTTGAACGAAAGGTTATTGATGGCCCCTTTCAGTCGGTTGAAGCGTGTCATATACTCGTTATCGTCAAGGGAGGTACGCGACTGGGAGAGGCGCTGGTTGGCAAGGGCAATCTGTAAGTGCTCAATCTGGTGCTTCAGTTGGTCCACCTGCTCCTTGCCCTCGAAGTAAAGCCGCTTGACGTTTTTGTATTTCTGGGCTTTTCAGGTGTTAGCAGAGAGTCCAGGTACGGAAACAGAAAAGGAAATAACCTACCCAAGTCCTTATATGCCTTGTCTGAGTCGGCGGGCACCGAAGTAGAATCGCGGTCTGCAGCAGACGGTTGCGGACTGCTGCGCCCTTCTGCCGTGAGAGACTCATACGCCCGGTATCCGGAGCTTGCGCCGCCAATTGGAGGCGGTGGAGGCAGCGGAGACATGTTCCCAGACGCAGGTGCTGCTGCGGGACCGGTTCCTTGGTTGTGGCGGTACGCGGGTGGCGGTCCGCCCCCAGGCGCGGTCCCAGAGCTCCGGTCAGCGGTGTCCTGCGACCGCCGGTTGCCCGGAAGCCCACCGGGTTGTGGCAGCGGCATAGTTTGCGGCTGATGGGTCGATGGTGGGTTTGGCGCTAGGTCTTGCAGGGCAGGGGCCTGTTGAGCCTGCTGCGGCTGCGACGAAGCAAGGTTGACGCTCGCCGAGGCTGACGAGGGTTGGGTGAAGGTCTGTTCGGCATCCAGCACGAGAGACTCGCGCGACAACTGAGAGGCAGTCTCCGGAGTTGGCTGTCGGAGTGTCTGTGGCTGTGGCTGCTGCGCACCCGAGTGACCAATGAAGGATCGGTGGGGGTTGCTAGCGGGGACCGCGTTTGGCTGTTGGGGATACTGCTGGAAAGCGGGGTACTGCGAAGGATCCTCGCTGTATGCACCGCCGTCGACCAGCTGCTGGTGCTGCTGCAGCGTATGCAAACGGTCGAGCGACGCGGAGTTTGCCGTGCTCTTCAGGTAGCTTCCTTGTGTCGCTGAGCTGTTGCCGGGGCCGAACGCTGCCGTGTCCTGCTGGTCGAGTCCCCCCGTTTGCACGCGACGAATAGACGGCAGATGTCCAAGCTGCGATGGAGGCTGAGTCGACTGTGCCAGTCGGTCGCTGTTATCCTCGGAAATAGGGTACACTCCGCCAGCTGCGCCTCCAACGAAGTCGCCCGATGCAGTCTGTTGCGTTGCCGGTAGCGGCCAGTCAGGCGTCGGGTCCAACGCGGATCCTTGAGAGGATCCCGTTCGCAGAGACGGTTGCTGCTGCTGGCTGAGCCGCTTGGACGGCCGGCGACCTAGGCTGCTGTGGATGTTCTGTGAGGCCGGGGGCGGGCCAGATAGCACCTCTTGTTTTGACTTTTGTTGCTGTTGCTGCTGTTGCTGTGCACGCGCGCTGGCCTCCGATGCCGCCGCTTTGTTCGAGTTGGAGCCACCCCCAAGAAAGCTCTTAAACAACTTGCGAGGGCCCCGACGCTGTTCTGGTGCGGAAGGTTGTCTCGACAGTGACTGCTGTGCCGACGACTGGGCCTGCTGCGACTGCTGTAGGTAGCCTTCTTTCCCGGGCGGCGGTGGGCCTTGGTCGGACAGTGGCGACGACTGCTGCAGGGTGCTGGCGAGGTCGTCCACAGAAACGGTGCCGAGGGAAGTGGACGAGTAGTTCTGTAGGTTCTGCACGTGTGTGGCTTGGTCTGGATAGGGCTGCGGCTGCGGCTCCAGGTAGTCCAGGTTCGAAGGCTGGTTTGTATGGTACGCTTGCCGAGCGTCCAAAACAGGTGAAGAAGCTGCGCCTCCTGCAGATTCGTTTTCGGTAGGAGTGAACTGTCGCTGCCGCGAAGACAAGTGGTCCAGTGGCAGCGATGGTCGGCGAAGGAGTGTATTAGGCCCTTCTATGCTGGATGGCGTCGGGGCTAGCATTCAAAGGTTAGCCATGCATTTCGCGTCAGATGCTCTGCATCCTCTGCTGTGCCCATTGAGGGGCCATGGAGCAGCTGTCAAACGCACCACCTGTACTTGTGCTGGGGCTGATAGCAGCGCCGGCAGTGTCTACAAAAGAGAGGTGTTCACGCTGGGTGTTGAGCAAAGCCGCCTGCTGTTGCTGCTGCTGCTGCTGTTGTTGCTGTTGTTGTTGCTGTTGCTGTTGCTGTTGCTGTTGCTGCTGTTGCTGAGAACGGCTTTGTCTGCCTGAAAGAAATGAAGGCATTATCTTGCAAGGCAGTCTTGGTATCTGGTGCCGGGGGGGTGGGTGGGTGGCGTGGCGTTTTTCAAGGAGGGGCTCGAGCCAGTGAGGACAGGCGGATACGCGTGCTCGGGGGGGGTTGATTGTGCTTTTCGCTAATGCCAGAGGAGAAACAAAGAGGAAACGAGAGCTTCGGGGACACACGGGTGTTTCGGCAAGAGGAGAAGGATATGAGAAAGGGCAGCCACAGGATAGCGCAAACAAGACTGGAGAACGTCCTCGAAGAGACCGGCGGAAGGGAAGGATCGGAGCAAGGGGAGAAAGAGATGAGAAGAGAAGAAGGGACGAAACCCGAGCAGGGGCGGAAGCCGGGGGACGAGCACGGAAGATGGAGAGGACAGAGTTCTCCGGGGGCAGACGGAGCTGGAGGCCGCAGACAGAGCAGGCGAGACAGGCGAGGCAGCCACCAAGAGACGGAAGGAGTGCACAGAACCCTGGGCGGTGCGGCTCAGCGTGGAGGAGGAGGCGTTGCGAGTTGCGAATCCGTTGTCAACCGGCCAATCCTACAGAGCACGGCTGGAAAAGGAACAGCTCTGGTCCTGCCCCACTCCTCTTGCGGGCTTTCGGCCGCTGACGGCCCCCCCGCCTGAGGGGCAGGCTTTCGCTCCTGTTTCCTGAAAGCTTTCACCGAGCCGGAATAGGCCCGGAAGGCGCGAGCAGTACGAGAGACGCTAGACGATAGGAGGTTGCCTTGAAAGAGCACCGAAAGAGCCAAGGGGTTGTGGGTCCGGGGGTCCGAGACCGTTGAAGACTCGATCGCGCCTTCCACCCATCTACAAATATATGCTGCGCCCTTTCCTCGGCACTACGGGGACAGACCCGAAAGAGGCAGCCGTGCTCGAGTATCTTACGATGCCGATAAAATGCTCGAGACTCAATAGTTGCAGCCACGAGTCCAACCCCGCATGCAATTGCTTTTTCGGTTGCTCTTTGTTTCTTTCGCCACGCCCATCTAATTATAGAATGCGGCGCGTGGATGACAACAGACAAGCCACGCGCGGCCGGGCCAACACCCAGGCACAAAGAGACTAGGCCATGTCAAAAAATAGACAGGCACTGACGTTTGTTGGTTGCTTCGGCAATGCTACACGTGACCATGACCGCACGCCATCAACAGACACACCAAGGGGAGGCCTCGCCCCAGACAAAGCAACACGGCATCGAACCGATAGCACAGAGACCAGGTGGCTGCGTCGACAGCTAGTCAGTCTAGGCCATCTAGAGCTTGACTGCCTGTTCTGTCTGTTGTGTATCCGCTTGCAAGTCTTGGTCCTGGAGGCCTTCCTGGTCAGGTTTCTGCGATAGATCGGCTTTCTTCAGAAGGAGAACATATAGAGTGCCAAAGGTCTTTCCAATCCATGTGAGATTCTGATACGACAAGCAGACATATATGGCAGAGAATGAGCAGTAGATTGGCAACGGGCTGGATGGTGGCCCATGATGCTTGCTTGCAATATCAAACGCCCTCGTCGCTGTTCTATCTGGAGCAAAGAGCCACGATGCTCAGGTTCTTTTTCTCGATATTTGTCCTCTAATCATTCAAAACTCGGACCTCCCGATCCTGCGCTTTCGGCCTTCTCGGACTTCCCGTCTTCCAAGAATCTCTTGAGCATGTCGCTCGCCTTTCTCGGCAAAGGCCCGTTGCTTTCCTGCTGTGCGCCGTAGAAAGAGACCATGTGAGCACGCCGGGTGGCGAATGAAGCCGGCTGGATGTGGCTATTTATGTGCCTTATCACTTATAGTCGACGCCAAGCTCGTGTCGCGGCAGACGGGGGTGACACAGTGCCGGGACTTCACTCTTCTAGCAGACCGATGATGCCGTTCCTCTATCCGAGCAGTCGAGATTGCCACCGTCGCTCTCGGGTCTCTATATTGCCCCCGGACCCCGTGTACACGTTGCTCCCGCGCCCCCTTCCTACCCTCCCGGGATTTATTTTATCTAGATTTATATATGTTTTTATAGTACTTAGTCTCATTGTTCGCGAATCTTCTTCGTCGTTGATCAGGTACATGGCGTGGCTGCTTATCTGAAGGCTGAACAGTATGCTGAAAGGCATGTCTAGAACACGGCACAGCTGCTTTGGACCGAGACCCTTATACTCTGTGACTTTTCCTGTTATCTTTCATCTTCGATTTTCCCCGCACCCCCTTCGCTACATAGAGCTATCTATAACAAAGCGGAACGTCTCGTTCCATCGCCGTAGCCGTTTGTTTGTACCACACCATGGGCGAGCCATACGCCATCTGTTTCGTACAAATGACGTGCATGATGCATGAGCCGGAAAGACCAGAGACAGTGGGAAAGAGAGGGGTGTTGTATTATCTTCTTGTGGTTAATATTCTTAATCTTGCCATTCTTGTCTTACATGGACGACGGAAGCTTCCATCCCACAATCCTTATTCTTTCTCTCACAACCGCTACGTATCTCTCTCGCTGAGACTCTCTCCCTCGTCATTGGAACTTGTCCCGAACAACAGTGTGCACTGGGCTGGGGAGCAGAAAATAGCCACAAAGAGAGAGGCGGCGGTGGATGTGATCATGGCCGGCATGATCCTCGTATTGGTTCCGTTGACCAGCGAAACCAGACCGCGAGGGCCGCACTTTCTTCTCTTTTCATATAATTGTGCTTATCTGTTTGGCTCGGCCTGTGGTGCGACCACGCCTCTTTTTGCTTGGCCTGGGGATGCCCGACACGAGATGCATCTAGCCCCCTTTTGTTTTTTTCTCGTAAAAATATACACGACAAGACTCGGGGTATATCTCTACAAAAAAATGGAAGGTAGAGGCTACATGCATAATCCAGCGACATGGACGGAAACACAGACGGAAAACCAGGAAGTGCGGCAGCGTGCGGATGAGAAGCAAGCTGCGCCCATGCAGACGGGTGACGGGAGATACGCTGTGCAACTGCTCCTGTCTCTGGTGCCGTTCGGTGCTCGGCCTTGGGCCTCGACATCGCACGATTCTCGCGTCGGACGTCGGCGGAACGCCATCAAGCAAGGGCAACACAGATGACGAACCCTGGATTTTGCAACACACTTGATGCACCGCACGGTGCGATGCCATCGCCGTCCGTACAACCCCCTCCCCCACTCACGACCCCAACATCCAGACGTGTGCCGCTGGCGGAAATGGGGCACAGCGTGCTGGCAGTCGGTCTCACCGTGCAACCGTTCCTCCAATTTGGCGCTCACGCCGGTGCGGCACGGTGCGGTGCGGTGCTTGCTGTGGGTTGTGGGTGTTTTATGCCGACATGAGCTGAACACGGAACACACACATGTTGGCCATTCCCATAGAAATGCTGTCCATCGTAACACGAACGCTCCCTTGTTCTCTGTCTTTGGTTGTGTCTCCGGATAGCCTCTACTCGTATGTGCTCTAGCATATGCAACAAAACCGGCTAGACACAGCGAGTGTTTGACACTAACAGCAAAGCATCTGCAGAGCAGTTCTCTATTTTATTGTTTTATCATTTTATTGTTGTTATTTTCTGGCTATCTTTCCAATCAACACTGGGGGGGTTTACGGGAAGGATGGGGGGGGGCAGAGATCGTGGCCGTATTCCTCCCGTGCCCCCATCTATCGTATCAGGAAAAGGTTGGGGGGTCTAGGGTCTCTCTATCGCTTGCCGCCGAGCTTTCTAGGCGAGGGCGAGCGTGGGGGGGTTATCGTGAAGGCTGGCTGAGCATCTTGCTCCCCCCAAACGCCCCCCCGCGCTTTCCCCAGATCTGCTTTATAGTGGGAAGCTCCGTCTGCATTAGGGGACGAGGCGGGGGGGGGGCGGGGGTGCATATGTTGTGTGTTGAACATAAGAGTCTTTTCTCCCGCAGCTTCGTGTGGTGAAAGAGGGTGAAAGCAAAGACATCGAAAGAAGGCACAAAAATCCAATTTACGTAAACACAACAGGAGCCGAGGCTTGCTGGGAATCAGGTGGCATGCACGAACTGGGCTGACACTCACACCTCACACCCCTTGTTGCTTCCAGGCACCTGGCTTTGTTGGTCTCGACCTCGGGCAGGAAGGGTACGGAGCACCCCCTCTCTGCGCATTGGGGAGCATTGCCGATGACATGAGAGGACAGGGACAGAAAAACAGGGGGAGGAAAGCAAGTGGCCAACGGCAGACAGGGGTAAGATACACCGGAAGAATTTCGATGCGTTGGCGGAACCGGAAAGGGCTTGCATATGCAGTTCATCAAACTGATCACACGGGAGACAGCCAAAGATAGAAGGGGCCAGACGATGTCGATTCGACCGCTGTGACGAGATGCAGCAGCCGATGTACCCGAGGGGAGGAGATACGGCCCGTTTGTCAGGCGGTGGCTTGGGCAGGCGGCCGGCGTGTCCGTCGATCTCCTCGCTCAGAAGAAAGGTCCAGGCCGCCACCGGCGCTTGACAGCGCCCAGCCACGAGAGGACCCTCTCCTGGACTTCGGCGAGAGCCAGGCGATGTGCTCATCTGGGGCCACGTAGTCGCAAGCCACCGGAGGCTCACCGCACGCGACAGGGCAAAAGCCCAGCAGATGTGACTGGTAGCGTGATGCGGACAATGTGCAGAGCCTTCTATGCACCCGTACACCGATTGCTCTAGCGCCCCCCTCGTACGTCGCATGGCCTGGCTCCAATCTACGGTTGACGCAGTGCTCGGGCGCAAATGGCCTGCTGCGGTGTGATTTCTTGGTTGCGTCGAGTCGGTCAACCGCTGAGCGGCGTCGCATCGCCCTTCTCAAAGGGAAGTAGCAAGCGGAACAGCGTCCGGGGTACTTGCAGCCAGCAGGCTGTTTGCAGTAAGCTGCCGGCCGGCCCTCGTTCTCTGCATTTCCAACCGGGACTGCGCACTCGTACGGTCCATGGGGCCGGTCCACAGAGGTGGCTGAGCCAAACGACTAGACAAATCGCGTTGCTGACCAGGAGAGCCGGCCCAGGAAAACGATAAAGGCAGTAGGGCCGGCCGGACGGCCTGCTGCCGGGGAAGCACTCCCTAGCCTCCTGCGATGTTGCACCCAGGTGTGGCCCCGTTGCCGTTTCTATCTTGCTCGGCCTTGCTGGCTCTGCCGTCCTTGCCGTCCCTGCCGTCTCTTTTCCCTGTCCACTGCCCCTTCATCGTCGTCTTCCCGTCGTCTTCCCGTCATCTTCCGTGCTCTCCTTTTCTCTCGTCTTCTCTTGCCGGTCCCTTTCCCGTTTCGTGCCCGGGTCGTTCCCGTCTCTTTCTCCTCTTTCCCGTGCCCTTCCCGTACCCGCACTTCCTCGTCGTCGTCCTGTCCTCCGTCCATCTTCAGCTCCCTCACCGCTTCTTTCGCCGTCCTTTTCTTGATTTTTCTCTCCCCCTTACACCCTTTTTCTTCGCCCACCTTCCCCCCCCCCCCCCCCTCTCCTCGAGGCATTTTCACATCTGCACGTTCGCACCGTCACGCTGTTGGTCCGGGGGTTGTATCTTACCGCCCTCACCGCCAAGCAGCGCGGGCTAGAATCCACATACACTGGGACAGAGTGCGATCCATTTGCCTGGATTTGGGACCGCTAAGGACTCCAAGGGGGCTGGGAGAGCCACGCGTTGCCCCTATTGGCCATGCATGGCGGAGACAAAATCCTTCTCCACAGATATATCACACGTCCAAGGTACAGGACAATACGAGGGACAAGTCCTGCCCACCACTAAAAGACCGCAGTTTGCAGACAGGCCGGTAATAGGATCTTGCTCCGTACATGCTCACGGCGCAAATGTAAAAAAAAATCAAGGTAAGAAAAAATGAACAAGAAGAAAGGAGGAAAGAAAGACAGAAAAAGAAACAAAGTGCGGCTTCATCCGACTGGCATGGCTTTCAGGCCCATAGCGTACTGCCCCACCACCATCACAGCACCTTCAGCAGCCTAAGTGACTGCAGATTGGGCTGTCTTCGCGGTAGTTCTGTCGACAACGCAGCCCTGCTTCGTTCCTGCCGGCTGGGTGGACCCGGATACCACACGCTGCAAGAGCGCCCCTGCGTCACTGCTTCTCCGAGTTTTCCACTCTCTATGACAATTTGCGCCTCGCACCTGCCGTATTGGCTCGTCACGACCTCTGCTCTCTCTTCCCAACACCCCTCCTCGACTCCGCTGACCCCTAAAGCCCATGCATACGCTTGATTTACGTACAACCACATGTACATGATATTGTGTACGGCGTACGTACGGTGTGCATGCAAGCCGCCTGACCGCACCCCCCTCCCCCCCCCCACCCCAACCGACGCCCGCATCTTCTCCGGCGTGTGTCTCAGGTCACGGTATCCGTCTGTACACCCATGCCACACACACATGCAATGACTCTCTGAGCAGGGTGGCCGGGTCAAAACGGTCTGAGATGCCCGAGGTACGACAGCAAGCGCGGCGAACCGATGCATCTAGGGTCCACCATCCTGAGCAGGCATGTGTGCAAGTGGTATCGTAGAGGAGGGCTACGGAGCGGTTTATAGAGTTTGGGTCGGGAAGGCTTTGCTCGTAATCGTTTTGGGTGCATTTCCGTACGGAGTATGTCCATGGATGGACGGCGTTCATATATATGGTTTTCGAATTTATGTATTTTCGGTATTTTATGTCTTCTCATTTAATCCGCTTATACGTTCTGTGTAAACAGGCCTGTCTAGAGCGTTCTCTCCTCGTCGTCTTATTTATGTCGCTGCCCTCCTTCCTTCCCTCGCCTCCTGGTGTTCTCTGCTCCTTCCTCTTTCTATTTCACCCCCAGCACCACCGACCCCACGCCCCGAACAGTCGATCACCAGCATAGCACCTTCGTTCCACTCTTTCCATCTCAAAATAACCTCATTTTCAGTATCACGCGCCCACCTCCACCCCTCGCGTTCACCGTGCTCTGCCCTTCGTTGCCCCATTGTCCCCGTCTTTCTCACCCCATTCTGCCAGGTGAGATCCACTTCATGGCCTTCTCTCGTCATCCGCCATCTTCTTGGTCACCAGGGCTTCTCCGGACTAACCTTTTTTTTCAGGTCGGCCTCGTGCCTCGCGTGCCGTTGTCAGTTGTCGAGCGTCGCCGCCGCCGCTTCGCCTGCCAAACCGACCGCGCCTCTCTGGTCACGCTAGGCCCGCATCCTTGCCCTAGGCCGTTGTGTATCACTGAAGCAGATCACTTCGTCGTCTCGGCTAGGCCTACGGAGCACAAACGCGAAGTGGGTTTTGCGCTTTGCCACTACGCAACGACGCACGACGCTTAATGTCCTGCCCCACCAGTCTTCACAGACCCAGACCTCGAACGTAGCGGCTCCTGCTTGTTCGCCGGTGGCCCTTAAAGGCAGGCCCTTTGTCCTCAACTAACCTCGCGTCTTTTGCAGACCAGGCAGTCGTCGTCGTCGTCGATTCCATTGCCACTCCTGCCCAGTCAAGTCAAGATACAGGAGCCCGGCAGCCGTCTTTCCCAAAGGTGATCTCCCCTCCGGTTTTTGGCTTTGTTTTTTTCCGGTACTTTCGGGGGTTGCTCTTTTTTCTCGCGACCGTGTTCCCTCCGTTGCTTCTTTCTCGACCGCCTTCCCGGGACCTCTTCAGAACCCTTCCCAAGCTTCAAAGGAGCTCCCTCGCTCAGAGCACCCCCTACACACAGCCTTCCCTCGCTCCCCCGCTCTCTCTTTTACTCCCGGGTTGCCCTGAAATGCTTCCGGCGGCATAGCCCGGAGCTTTCTCTTGGCATCCCGGATATGCCCTCTCCCATCGAGACTAGGGAGCAGACCACGCGTCTCAACTCAGCATAGCACCGCTACTTTTTTGTTTTGCACCGGCTAACTGTTGCTTTTTGTCTGTTTGTCTCTTTCTCCCGGAGCAGATCATCACAGCCCAACAGTTCGCTCGTTTCTGTGGCTCACCTCCGCCCAAACCGCTCACGCTCAGGCTGGGCCTTTCTCTCCCTCTTCTTTCGCGGAGCATGCTTCCTTCCGTGGTCAACTCCTGGCCGGAGGCCACATACTACCGGCTGCAGCTCTTCTACGGCCTCATACTACTCACCTTGTTCATCGTCTCCATTGCCTACAACAGTGTCTTGGTTTCCCGACGTGCCACCCAGCTTGTTCGCCCTGCTGCAACCGGTCCAGGAGGTCGCCCGCTACCCGCAACTCGTCGGAAATCCCAAGACTCGAACCCGGGTGCTTTCATAGACGACAACGAAATCAGCAGAACAGCCAAGCACCTCTTCGCCTACACAAACACGGGCGTTCTTCTGGCGTTTCTCGCCAACTTCATTACTGTCTTATACCATATTTACGTGGAGTCCAACAATACGGACGACGAGTATGGCTGGTGGTGTCCCGAAGACACATTTGTATGTTGGCTTGTGGCTGTCTTCCCCTTGTTTTTGCTGTACCTGGCAAACTTGGTTTTTACTTTTTTGCCTTATTCAACCACCCTAATGCTTATGATTTTGGCTCACTTCTCGCTCTACCGGTGTTTCTTTCCTTTGAACTTTGACAACTTACACGACCGTTTTCACTTATAGGTCTATTATCTCTCGGGTGTTTTTATGAACCTTTACGTCTTCCTCTACCTCCTAGAGTGTGGTTGCATCCCGAACATCTCCATCGTCGTGTATTGGATCGTCTCTTTTGCCTTTGAGGTTGTTCTTTTTGCCGCCAACTTTATCCGTGTGAGCGGCCGCCACCACGTCCTCCGAAACATCGTTCTTGACCTATGGGTGACGGCCTACGGCCCAGACGAGTGGGACTATGTCGACATAGTCTTTGGTGCTTCCCGCATTAGCCTATTGTCTTTCCTGCTTATTGCGAGCGGCTCCATCGCGCTATCCAAGCGAAACAGAAACTGGGTGAAGATAGAAGTGGCCGCCGACCAAAGACGACATGCCGATGAAGCCGTCGAAACCAACGAGACAACCCCGTTGATCAACGGCCGCCGTACATTGAACGGATCAACCTACGAAGCTATCAGAACAGAGGAATCAAATGGCAGCCCGACCGGTGTTTCTACCAACGGCTCTGCTGCTGGCGGGACAACAGATTGCCCTGCTACAGTCAGCAACGCCAATGAAGGAGAGGAAACGGCATTTTACCGACCCCGGAAACTTCCTCACAAGACCTGGTGGGAGTACCTGACAAGCTACTCTCTCTTTTTCCCCTACCTCTGGCCGCGGGACTCTCCCCGCCTGAAGCTTGTCGTCGTGGTCTGTTTTTGGATCTTGGTCGTCCAGCGGGTTGTCAATTTTCTCGTCCCAAACCAAATCGGCAACATTACAGACGCTTTCGAGGCCAAGAACGGCATCCCTTGGTTGGAAATCTCTACCTTCATCTTTTACAAGGTGTTGCAAGGACAGTCCGGCGTCTTGGGGTCTGTACGCGCCCTTCTGTGGATTCCCGTCTCCCAGTACTCATACCGTGCCCTCACGACGGCCGCGTTTGAGCATGTGCATTCGCTCTCTCTTGACTTCCACCTGGGCAAGCGCACTGGTGAGGTCCTGTCTGCTTTGAACAAAGGCGCCTCGATCAACTCCTTTCTGGAGCAAGTCACCTTCCAGGTTTTTCCTATGCTCATCGATCTGCTCGTCGCCATCATCTACTTCTTGATCCGCTTTGGTCCAATTTACGCGACCATCGCCGGCGTCATCACCGTTTTCTACTTGCACATGACTGTCAAAATGGCCTCCGCGCGGGCGGACTTGCGCCGGGACATGGTTAACGCGGACCGGGAAGAAGAGGCTGTGAAAAACGACTCCATCACCAGCTACGAGACCGTGAAGTACTTCAACGCCGAAGCCTTTGAGTTCAACCGCTACCGCCAGGCTATTTGCAACTTCCAAGTGGCCGAGGCCAAGGTGACCTGGGGCATGAACAACATGAATATTTGCCAGGCGCTTGTTTTCATGTGTGGAATTCTCATCATGTTGATCATTGCAGCGGTCGAGGTGTCCCAAGGACTACGGACTATCGGTGATTTTATCATCATGATCACGTACCTCGGCCAGCTACAGGGTCCGCTCAACTTCTTCGGGTCTTTCTACCGGACCGTCCAGCAGGCGATGATCTCGGGCGAACGTCTCCTAGAGCTGTTCAAGATTCAACCGACTGTTGTTGATCGCGAAGGCGTGAAGGCGCTTCCTGGCTGTCGTGGTCACATCCGTTGGTCGAATGTGAACTTTTACTACCACAAAGACCGGGCCGCGTTGAACAACCTCTCATTCGATTGCTTCCCTGGTACTACAACTGCCTTTGTCGGCGAGTCAGGCGGTGGGAAGTCGACCATTTTCCGGCTGATGTTCCGCTATTACAATTGCCCCAGCGGGACGATCGAGATTGACGACCATGATGTCAAAGACGTCACCATTGACTCTGTGCGCCGCCATATTGGCGTCGTGCCCCAAGATACCATCCTGTTCAACGAGACGATCATGTACAACCTCAAGTACGCAAATCCCAGCGTGTCAGACGCTGAGGTGTACGAGGCATGCCGGGCTGCCAGTATCCATGACCGCATTCTGTCGTTTCCCAACGGATATAACACCAAAGTTGGCGATCGGGGGACAAGGTTGAGCGGTGGTGAAAAACAGCGTGTCGCCATAGCACGCACGATCCTCAAGAACCCGAAGATCATCATGCTTGACGAGGCAACCTCCGCTTTGGACAGCGAGACGGAGCAGCAAATCCAGGCAAAGCTCATTCGCGGTGGCAGTCTTGGCCAAGACAGGACTCTACTGATTATAGCGTACGTGCTCTGCTTCTTCTCATTGTGACATGCTTTGGGTTTTCTTCGCTTTTTTTCGCTCTTATTAACGAAACACAGACACCGTTTGTCCACGATCACCCACGCAGACCAAATTATTGTGCTGCATGCTGGTGCAATCGTCGAGAGAGGCACGCACAACGAGCTTCTAGCCATGAAAGGGCGTTATGCGTCCATGTGGGAAAACCAGTCCCAGGCGGAACAAGCAGCGGTGGCTGCACGCCATGCAACAGCGCACGCCAAGAGGCTCATGCGCGAAGCACACATAAACAACAGCTCTACACAGACCCGGGGAAGTGACGATGGCTCAGACGGCTGTGCCAGCCTATCATCGTCCACGATCCTCACTGCCGACATTGCCACGCAACAGAAAGATAACTTGGGGCGGGATGATGCCTCATACGATGACCGCAAACGACGCGGTAGCACGTGAAGAAGCTGTTGTGCTAACGCTTTATGACTGCATTTTTTTCATTTTTCATTTTTACGGCTCTGAGTTGGGCAGAATGCCCTTTTCACTGTCTACGACTTCTATCTGATTCTGATATTCTGCAACGTTTTCTAATGTGGCGTTTTGCATTTATGACCTCTCCTATCCCGACATATACCCAAATCACTTCAAAAATGACATTGGCTGTGCTCTTTCTTTTTTTCTTGTTTGTCTTATTCGGACCGGTAAGTTCTATGTGGTCATACAGAGCACAGCACATCAACTTCGTTTGTTTATTTTCTTCTTCTTTCGACCGGAGGGGGGCCCAGTTCAAAGGGGAACAGATGATTGAGATGAGCAAATTCACATTTGCGGTCGGCGTTTGGCGGTTTTGAGAGAATACACGAATTACTATCCAGTCGGTTGGAGGGAAGGTTCCCGGCGAAAAAATGATGGTTCTACTTTACGGGCCACCCTACTAGGAATGTGTGGACAGCAAGTAGGGACGGCACGGGGGACAGATAAGAAACATTCGGAAATGATGGTTATACAGAACACCTGATATTTCCTTTAATACTTTGCTTTTCTTTTTTCAGCCGTTTCTACTCGTATACGACTTTGTAGGTAAATGATTGATGATCACAGATGGCCTGCTCCTTGTTATATTTTGTTTTCTAGTCATGCGCATTGAACATTTGTTCTCTTCCATTGGTCTTTTCCTGAGGCTCCTACTGCTTGTTGCCTTCACGGGTCCCGTAACAATTCACGAGTCCCGTAACAACTCGCCGAGTGCAAAATGTGCCACTTCCAATGATTGTTCGCCAGAAAGTAGATGGCTCTTTTCAGATTCATTACAAGGTGAGAAATTAAAATAATACTAATAAAACTTCTGGGCGAGGCAGAACCCGACGAATAATAGAAATGGTCAGAAAAAAAGAAGCAGGCCCTCTTCGCAAGACACCGTCGTCCTGTATGTTGACTCTCCCACGAGGCAAATGCGTCAGCGTGTTACCAGACCACTTCCAGAAGTGGTAGGGGAGAGAAACGATGACATGCCATCATAATACATGAGAAAGAATGAGGGCGTGTAAAACAAAAGGATATAAAGAAAAGCCACACCAGCACTAGGAAGTCGTCCAGAAGAATCAAAATAGACGTGAGAAGGCGGAGGACACGGTACTGTTGAGGGGGGGGATTAAATAAAAATAATAATAGGAATGCCCAAAGCCACTAGACTCCTTCCTGCCTAGAAAAAGACAAACCACCCAAGACCAAACCGTCAAATGCTTTGTCGCTAATGTATTCCCGAGAAAACAAGAAATGCAGAAGGCTGTTGGCCATGTTCGGAAACCGTCGGGAGGAACCTTAGAAGAGGTCCATTCCGAATTGTCGACCGTTACCGTTGGCCCCTATGCTCGTTGGCCCCCATGCTCATTCATCAGTTCTTGGCGGCAACCTGGATAGGCGCTGTGTCCAGCAGCGGCTTCTTCTCCAGACCGTTGATTTCTTTGCCAATCGGCTCCTCAACATCGGAGTCGTCGCCGTCACTGCGTTCGTCTTTCGCAATGTCAAGCACAACCAGGCGATACGCGATACGCAGAATCAAAAAGAGCCAGAAAAGGTTGAGTGCTTGAAGTGCCGACAAGAGCGAACCGGTAATAACGAATGCGATGGGGCACTTGAACTGCCCGTTGGCCCAGTCGAGGACGTACGGGCCCACGGTCCGGAACTCGGTGAAGAGGCTGTAGATGATGCGAAGGTTGAGCCAGTGGCGCATGTACACCCAGACACACACGAACAAGAAAAAGTAAGGCTCCATGAAAGGCCCGTCGATGTAATTGAGCGATTTCGATGTCTGCACGGTCAGCGATAAAACATACAGAAGCATGGGAAAGAGGAGAACAGGATACGCACGGCAAGAAAAAAGTCGCTGATGTCGTGGGTCGTGTAGACAGCGATACCGATGTAGGTAAAGTGAAAACGGTAACTCAGGCCAATCAAGGAGAGCGACACAATGTGATGACCGACAAGCTCCATGAAGTCCTTGCGGCGCTTCTCCAAGCCCAGCACAAGGACGATTGCCTGCTGGGCCCAGTATGCCGCTTGGAAGAGATAGTAGAATTTGAACTCGGCCGCGTGCGTCTTGTTCGGGTAGGTCTCATACATGGCGCGCGTGTTATAGAACCAGAGGGGGGTGTGGGACATGACGTAGAGGCCGACGGGCCCAAGAATGCCGAAGTACGTTGCAGTGTACATCTGCTCCATGAAACGGGCCTGCTTGGTGCGCGACAGGCCGTTGTAGCGGGCCAGCGGGCGCAGTAGCACTTGCATAACGAACTCGCGAGTGAACGAGAGCACCACGGTGTAGAACGTCACGAAGGCAATGTCCCAGAGACCCTTTCCGTATTGTACTGGGGTGCCGGGGTCGGTCTCGGGGGTCGGCGCTATGCGGTAGGAGAGGAAAATAAAGTGCGACACGGGGTTGGACTCGGATGGGTTGACGGCATAGCCGACCAGGAAGACGAGAATCAAGGCCAGTGGAAGCGACCACGTATGGCGCACGGCATATTGCCTAAGACGCCGCGCCAACGACCGGGTCTTGCGCCGTTCGGAAAGGCGTTTATCCTTGGACGCATCCTGGTTCTCAAGAGGTTAGCGAAAGGGTTCTGCACTCCCGTATCCCAGTAGATGCGCTCACCTTATTCAGGCTGCTGGCATCCACGCCGCTCAAGTGGGCCAAACTCGTTGACATGTTGCTGTGGCTGTCCGCCGGCTTTTCGGCCGACTTCTTTCTCCGACGGGTAGCATTGCCGTTGGCCGGCGCGGGGCGCGCAGAGGGTGGTTCAGCATCGAGGTTGAGAAGCGGAAAGGGCTCCTTGCCAGAGGAGGTTGTGGACGGCATGGCTATATAAAGGGGGGATATCGTTGAGTTGGAAAGCGACACTGGTGTCGAGGAGATGGAGAAAAGAAGCCCAAGCGAAGTTGGCTAGTAGGGTTGGGAAAACGTGCAACTCGTTCGGATAAGCAGGACGTAACCGGCGACAGAAGGCTGGCCGTGGCCAAGACAGAGTCAGACCAGGTGACACGCACACACACAGGTCAGATTAGTGGGATCGCCTCGCCAGGTGCTGTATGCGGGTGCAGGTGACGCGATAAGACTGCAGTGGTTGTCGAGAGGACGGAGAAGGAGTGACAAAAGGAGCGGCGAGAGAGAATCGAAGCAGCGTTCAGGCTGAAGGGGAGAGAGACGGTGTAAGAAAAAAAGGGAAGAGGAAAAAAGGAAAGAAAAAAAAGGAGGGACAAGGGAACCAAAGAACTTGGTGGAGACACGTCGTCGTCAAAACAATATTGCTCCTCTCGACAGAACAATCACGTTAGGGCTGAGAAAGTTCGGCGGTGGCCGTAGCGGTGCATGCGGAGGACCAGAGGATGTAGGAAGACACGATGTACAGAAGAGCGACGGAGGCCCCTGAGAGACGGTGAAGGACGACGTTCGTTGAGAAAAGGAGGGCCGTCATTGAAGACTGCCCGATTGGGAAAGGGGATCTAGTTTTTTAGCGTGTCGCACCGGGAGGGAAAAGAAAGTGCGACCCACGCGCCCGTGTCGTTTATTCGTACGAAGTATCTTCTTGCCTGCCATGGCGCATAGTACATAGTATTTGAAATCAAAAATACCTGCAAACATACAGACGTTCAGGCGGAAAGAGCGCGTCTGCTCCTCGTCTTTCGTAAGATTGCGCTTAGCTTGGCACGCCCGTATGGCTTTGGATTTTTTTTGCCGCGAAACCAAATGATCCCCCCCCCGGCCCCCCCCGCCTTTTGCGCATAAATCCAATCAGACCGTTCGGCCGAACCGCGCCTGCCCTCTGGGCTCCGCTGTCATTCGCAGTTGACTGGATTAAGGCGCTGCAGCAGCAACTTGGCCCCAGTAATACTTCATATACGATATGCCACATACGTAATTCCATCATAATACGGAGCATTTTCCAACCGACAGTCTCGACACTGTGCTATGTGCTAGGCAACATGTTTTTCATAGCGAATAAAGCCGTTCTCTCTCCCGGCTGTTGTCGTTGTTCTTCTTCTCTATACAAAGTAATATATTACACATTGCCAAACAATATCGAACAAAAGAAAAGAAAAAGAGAGACCCACAATGCAAAAAATCTAGACGCCAATATAAACCAAAAACCATGAAAACCATACTCGTAGACATTTTGCCTCCCTTTCCAAGCTGGGGTATCTTCGCCAAATAAACGTAGGGAGGGCCATGCCGAAACCAATGAAAAATCGAGAAAGAGAAGAATATGCCAAGGGCTAAGGGTGAAAGCGGAGGATGAGGCAGCAGGCTATGGTGGCAGGCCAGGAGACGAACGCACGCCCAGTCCCACCAAGGCTGCCAACGGCTCGTCGTGCACAGGTTGCGAAGGGTGCACAGCCGGTATAAGAACGGGTCCTGGCCGCAGTGCTGATTCCTGGACAAATGGAGTGTCCGAGAACGACACATGGCCGCTGCTGCCGCCGCTGCTGCGCTGCAATGGCGTTTCTTGTGGTTCTTGATGCTGTTGCCGTCGTCGCTCCTCCGCTTCTTCCTCCTCGAGCACGCGCGCTAACAGCGCACCCTGCCGCTGCGGCGCAGGAATGACCATCACAGGCAAGCCAGTCGTGTCCACTGTCGGCCGGATTTTTTCGCGTAGCCGCTCTGCCTGCATCACAGCGAACTCCTCTAACCGTGCCCGCAAGTCCCACCGACCAGTGTCCTCGTGTGATGTCAGACGGCCATGCCAGTGTATGCCGCTGGCGTTGCCAGGTGTAAATATGCTTTCGTCCGATTGCGCCACCACTGGTGCTGCTGCCGTCGTTCCGCCTTCCCCTCCTCGGCCAAAGGGCAAAACACGAGCCAATGCACGCCAACGTCGGTCCGTGGGGCGTTCTGCTGCTTCTGTAGTCGGTTCACCTGTTACCGACGCGGAATGTGGCTCTTCCTGGGAAACAGGGTGGCCTCGGCCAGAAGTTCGTGATGGCAGTGCACGGGGTGACAAGCTTGCTGAGCTGAGACTGTTGCTGCGCGCGAGCATTGCATCCCCTTGTGGTGCGGGCTGTGCGTTCTGTGTGCTTGGGGTGTCCTGTGAGCTCTGCGGAGTCTGTGCCTGCTGCTGAGACCACCCCGTCACGCTGTCTGCTACCGGGTGGTAGCGCGTCACGTACACAGTGCTGGCAGCGCTGGCAGTGTCGGTGCGGCTCACTGGCGTGGCTGTCGGCATCGGTCGGGATGGCCACGATGGAGACTGCTGCGAATGTCGCGTGTTCGCCGGTGATGTGGCTAAGCCGGTATCGCTGTTTGCAACCGCACGCGCATCCGCTTCCGCTTCTGCAGCTCCGGGCCCCCCTGCTACCGGGATAGTCTCCAGCCCGATGGCTGTCGTATGTCTCGACCCTACTCGGCGCTGACCACTGTCTGCTTCGTTCCCTATCCCTCGCCGCCGAGCTGACTGGCGGTGCCGGTTTGCAACAGCTGCCAAGGGCCACAGTCCAAGGAAAGAGTGGCCGCTCGTTGTTGTCGTTTCACCGCCACTGCCACCAGCGGCACCGCCGCCGCCACCCCTTTTAGGGCCGCCCTTCGTAATCAGCCGTCCTTGTCGCCGGCGTGGCCAGGCAAAATTGGAGGGCAGGATGCTCAGCATCTCGTCGCCGTCAAAGACCTCACGGCCAAGGATGCCGTCCTTTTTCTCCTCGCGCTCCAGTGCCTCAATTCGCTCCACCCACTCCCACACGATCACGCTGGCGGCAGCAGCGCCGACCCATAGCACGTAGTCGCCCCATCCGGTGAACTCGGGCTTGCAAATGTCCAGCACGAAAAACACAATGGGCACAAGAATGGCTATGAGCGACAAGGTGGCCACGACACACATGTTGCGCATGCGCGGGTGGTAGTAGGCGTAGCGCTTCTTCATCAGCGAGTAGTAGATGACCCAGGCGGCATAGAGCACGCTGAGAGCGAGCTCAAAGAGATAGCTGAGGGCGGGGATGGCGTTGGCAAAGGTTTGGTTGGCCGCCGTGTACAGGAAACTGTTGAGGCAGCCGAAGATGACGTCGAGCGTGATAAGCGAGAAAGCGGTCCATTTGATGATGACCCTTTCGCGTCGGCGTGGAAAGAGGCGGATCAGGGTCTGGGCCTGGGCCAGCAGCAAAAACGTGTTGGAGATGATGCGGATCACCTTGAGCTCAGTGCCGTCCAGCACCTCCATTTGCAGCTCCTTGGCATTCTGGACGCCCCAGGAGTATTGGTTCTCGGCCACACGAAAGGTGTCGGCCGTGGCAATAGTCAGCGAGATGGCGACCGTCAGTGCGGCCACCTTTTGCAACCACGGGCGGCCGCCTATGTTCTGGCCACCCGAACCGCCGTCGGTGAACCCGCGGCGGCCCAAGACGACCACGCCTCCGTCCAGGAAAGACTTGGGCGTAATGAAAAGCATGATGACAAGCGTATAGGCAACGACCGTTGTTGAGGCAAGCGCGTAGCATTGCGGAAAGGTGGACGCATAAAAGGGATCCCGGAAGTCAGAATACTGCGGGGTTGAGTTGGCCTTTGTATTGTCCAGAGCAGTCGTGTTCGCGGGCGTGAGCGTGCCCGTGGCAGCGGCGGTAGACAGCGTGCTCGTTGCCGTCGCCACTGCCCTCGCCGCCACCACTGCCGCGTCTGTCGTATGCGATGCGTCGGATCCGGCACCGAGGAAGATGGCCTGGTCGTTGTCCGACTGACAGAGCGGTTGGAAAGAGGCCGCATCCGTCAAAATGATTGGGTCGCTGCCGGGGATGTACAGAATGCCGCCCACGGGTAAGGTAACGGCCGCGCAACTCTTGTCTCGGGCGGAGAGGACAGGGTCGACCGCATCGGGCGAGCCAGACACGCGCTCGGCCAGCAGCCTGCGGTCTGCGTCAGAGGCGTCCATCGTGGTTCAAGTCCACCGAGAGGACAGCCATGCAGCAGTCGCGCGATGGGGAGTCCGCGTGGACGTCCACGCGTTGGACGCACCCCCGTGTTCGCGGGTGCGAGAAGCCAAGGCGCCGTCGGTTGCCTTTGCCTTAACCGTCAACCGCCATATAATGCGCATGCGATAACGTCGAGGGCGTCGCGCTGGAGAGGGAGAGAGGGAGAGAGAGCGCAGTTCACGTGCGCGCCGGTCGCAGGATGCTATCGCAGCGTCGGGCGGCTGGGCGTCCGGGGAGTCTGGGCGCCGAGAAATGTTAAACGTTAATTTTAGGGGACCAGCGTTCTGAATGGGACACTTTGCTTGGCAGTGTCTGCCGAGGCACGAATGGCGTGTAGAGAAGAGAAACCGCAACAGAGGGGGAGTATAAAAGAGAACGACGGTCGTTGCAGTTCACAGAGAGAAAGAAGAAAGGATTGAAAAGACCAGGCGAGAGCGAGAAAATGCGCGGGCCAGAAGAGGCAGTAGGGGCAGGAGGGGCCACCCCAAACAAGAGGCAGTGCGTTCTAGTGCCACTGAAACGGACGCATCTTCGTTCATGCAGATTTTAACGGTCACGTGCGCGCAACAAAACACGGCTATGTTATCTTTTCGGGTGCTACAGTCGCCCAGTTTAGTTGAGTGCACTGACTGGCATTTCAAAGTGGAAGTACTGTTTTGACAGTGCAGGCATAAGATCGATAGCAGAGTACGCCGAAAATACAGAAAAAGGATATAAAAAAATCAAACCACATGAACCAGGATAATCAAACAGTGTTGAAACAAACAAAAACAAAAGATGCGCCACATCTCCTCATAAAACCCTCTGCGACTGTAACAGCTTCCGGAGCATTGCACTGCTGAACTCCTCAGTATCGTCGGCCGGCAGCATCTCGATGAGGCCCGTCAGATTGGCGAACAGATCGCCCTGGTTGCGGTAGGCAAGAATGGCAGGGACGGCGGCGTTGTCAAATTCGATCTCCTCGTAATGCACCATGACAAAGTGCACAGTGGGATGAGCGCCGACAAGAGGTCGCAGCGCCGCTTCGACGGCACCAGACACCTCGCACTGGAACACGTATGAGTCGCGGGGGTCGAGGGGTGAAACAAAGGGGGAGAAGGGGGACGCACCTCGTCGTCATAAACAAACACAACCACGACCGTTTCGCGGCCCACCTTCTCGATGGCATCCAGGTAGCCCAGCGCGTCGACGGTGTCGAGGCGTCCGTAGATGCGCATGCTGGGCGAGGTGCGCCGTGTCCGCACGGCCGCGCCAGCTCGGGCCGCGTCCTCGAGCTGCCGGCGTCGCGACTCGCGCCACTGTGCCAGGAACGACTCCTCGTTCTTGGCGTCCGTTTCATCGTCGTCGTAATCCTCCTCGTCTTCCTCTGACAGATCGGCACGGGGCCCGTTCCCCAGCTGGCCGAGGCCAAACACGCCGCGCCGGGCCGGTTGCAAGCGGTTGCGCTTCGACGCTCTGCGGGCCGTCTCGTAGCTCCGAGCGTCCGCAATGACCCCCTTGACGCCCGTAGCGCAGCCCGAATCAAAGGAAGCGGGCGGCAGCTTCAGCCCATTCGTGCCCTTACTGGGGGCCACGCGCATGGCGGCATCGATCTGCTTGGCTCGATACTGGTCTTCTTCGTCCAGGTCATCGTCTAGATCAGAGGCCGCTGCTTTTTCGCGCCTGGATTCGAGGCGGTCCTCGGGATGGCGGTGCCGGTCGTCTCCTTCTGCCTCCCGGTTGTTCTTTTCAACGAGCTGCTGAAACTCTTCTTGGGCTGCGGTTTGCGCCATGGTGAAGGTGCTGGAGACGGGGCAAAGAGTGAACACTCCTCAGGTGATAGCCAGGACGAGCAGCTGCCAGCAGCTGGCCGATGAATGAGACGTAGAGGTGGGGGTTGGAGAGGAGGGGTGCAAAGAGTATCACGGAGTTGAAAAAAGGGCAGTCAACTAGGTTTGATGGAAAACAATATGCAACCGGAGCATTGGAAACACGGGGCTAGATATCGGAGTTTTTTGGGGGGGCTTTCGTTTGCAAACGGACGTCAGGGTTGTTTCAGCTGTGATTTGCAAAGATCAGGGTGTTGCCGGTACTTAGGTGACACCCATGTCCTGGTCGCAGAGTCCGGAGGAGAAGAAACGCAAAGAGTATGTCTCTGAGGGAGGGTGCCGGCCGAGGGGCTCGCCTAGTTGCTGTTTCTGCTCTGTGCAGATCTCTGCAGATCCATTTCAACCCAGCACAAAACCAGACGGGCGGCTGGGAGGGCGGTTAGAAGTCGGCTAGGTTGGAGAGGCGACCGTTCCCGTCATTTACGCTTGTGCTCTGTGTGTCACGGGGTTAGAACGACGCGCGCAAATTTTGGGGGGCTTTTCCCTTGAGGATCGCTTTGACAGGGGCGTCGATTTAGCGTATCGACGCTGTAATACGAAGTGCCCCAATTACCCCGTACCCGGATCTTACAAACCACGGCTGCCAAACACCGCGGGTCGATCCCCTCTGTTCAGCTAAATGGTCTTGAATGTGGAAGATCTACTCCGTAGGGTTTATGCTGGCATTACGATCGACAGGGCTTCCTGCCTGGCTAGGTAGGGTCGGCCGAAGCATCATACGTGTAGACAGGGAGAAGATTGGCGGAGGAGCGCTGCGAAGATCACGAAACATACCTCCTCATTCGCAATCGAAGACGGAAAGGTAAACATTGCACTGTGGTCCGTACGCCTTGAGAATGACCGGAAAAGTGAAGGTAAGAACAGTGAAGTATTGTGAATAGGAAACCACAAGGGTATCGTTTTGTTTGTTATATGTCCGCTAGAGAAGAGGACCATGGGATAAAAACCCGGCATAGATTGCAAGAAAATGCAGTAGCAACCAATACAAAAAACACAAACATCATGAAAAAAGAAGCAGACAAAGGACGCACGCGTAGACAATGAACAAAAGAAAGGACAAAAAAAAGAAAGCACGAAGGACAGTGCAATGCATCCCGAAGCCTACCCAAGGATAAGCCTCCTCTCGTAAAAATCAACCATAAGGCGAGCCATCCAAATCCCAAGTCGGCCCGGGCGCACCAGAGGGAACACTTGCTCGATGGGCAGGCCCTGGGCTCTTGCAAACGCCGGGTACCACTTGGTCCCAGCCACCTTGAATCATCCACGCTCGCACATACACAACCATGCCCATCCCTAGACGGTCCCGTGTGTCGTTCATTCCAGCATAGCCCCTGGCTGTCGATCAGATACCGACCAATTCGTTCCGTATCGCGCCTGGGTTCTCGTGGAGTCTGTCGTTCCCTACAGACGCTTTGTTTGAACTCATATTTTCTTGCTCGCCACGCTTTTGGTGGCAGTGTTTCCCGCTGTTCGTCAAGATAGGTCCAGGTATTGTGGACGTCATGGGCGAGACCAAAACAGACGCCATGAGCAGTGCACAGTCGGTTCATTTTCGCAGGGCGCGGCCATCACTCAGTACGCCCAGATCTTCAGCTGTGTGGTTGTTAGGACGGAACCGAGAGAAGGAAAGAGATGGAAATACACTGGCACGCAAGCAAACAAGTGAACTTACCACAGAGTCCCACGATCCTGTGCACAGGCTTATGCCGTCGTTGCTCACGCCCAGACAGCTGACCCGGTTCAAGTGGCCGACAAGCGCGCCAACTTTCTCGCCCCGTGTCACATCCCAGACCTTTCGACTTGTTAGCGAGGTGCAAATGTACAATAATAGAGACTCGGCAAGAGGGGAGGGAGGGGCGCGTGTGAAAGGGCCTCGTACCTTGCACTCGAAGTCGTCGTAGCCTGCAAATAGCAAGCGACCGGAAATGGATGTGGCCACGGAAGTGATGCCGCACGCGATCGAATCGGACTATTGTTAGACCAGTTAGCAAATCTTCCGCAGGGGCATCATTTTATCAGTTGCACGCACCCCGTAAGTGTTGAGCTCGCGGTCGGCCCGGATATCGAAAAGACGGCATGTGGCATCGTCCGAGCCCGTGACAAAGGAGTGGCCATCCGGGAAGAACTGGATGGCGTTGATATCCGAATCATGGCCAGCAAAGGTCTGCACAGCCCTTCCGGCACGGATGTCCCAGAGCTTCGCAAATGCATCACAGGCGCCCGAGATAAACGTGTTCTGGTTGGTTGGGTTGAGGCTGATGCTCATGACGTCGCCTAGGTGGTCCGCAAACTCGACGACGCGCGTGCCGGTCTCAATATCCCACTTCATACAGGTCATGTCGCCGGACGAAGTCAATATGCTCCGGTCATTGATGAAGCGGCAGCACGACAAGTAGCCAGCGTGACCCGAGAGTTCGCGGGCAACCCGGGTTGGGCCATCGCGGTTCTGGTTGAGATTGTAGATGGAGCAGATATTGTCCAGACCACCGCATGCGACGTAGTTTCCGCTTGGCGCATAGGCGCAGGTCATGACCCAGGATGACCGGAGGGGGATGGCGTGGACCTTGTTCGTGGTATACGCATCCCAGATGATGAGCTTGCCGTCCTGCGAGGCCGATACGAGATGCCTCCGGTCGGTAGACCAGTGCATGGCATAGATCTTTGCAAGATGGCCCTTAAGTGTCCGCTTGTTCTTCATCATTTGGTTCCGGGAGATGGGCTCATGTGCTTGCTGAGCAACGGCGCGGACTGGACGAGAGAACAACTACGTTAGCATTGACCGCACCCACGATAAGCAAACAGCAGGCGGTAGGAAGTAGCACAACGTACGGGTCGTGTCCGCAAGCTCATCCTTCTTTCTCTTGATGCGGTCCTTCAATGTCTCTGCCTCGCGCCGGGCCACTTGGATCCGCGCCTGCATTGCCTCGGGCGAGACGTCGCTCGACCGTTGGGAGTCCATTCTCCGCTCGCCACGGGGTTCCGACATGATCAACAAAGGGGTGAGGATATGGAGAAGAGGAAGACCGGGGGGGCAGGCAGCGTAAAAGACGGCGAACCGTAGGTCGGAAGAGGAGGCGGAGCAGAGCCGGAAGACAGTCGAGGAGAGGGAAAAGGGGGAGGCAAGGGTCGAGCAGAGTCCAGCTGTTGGCTATTGCAGAGGAAGAACACTGCGAGCTGGACTGACAGACAGCAGCGTGTGATTGTCGGCGTGCGATCCTTCGAGTCTGGAGACTGGCGCAGATCGAAAACGGAACAAGAAGAGCGCGCCGGGGGAATTTTTTCTAGATAGTTGGGTCAGTATTCTGCGAGCTACGGCAATATGTAGCTTGATTCGCTAGGTTTTGGTGATGTGGGAAAGGGGGACAGGAATGATGGGGCGGGAGAGAAGGCTATTCCACAAGTATGCTACGCTAATAAAGTTGGTTGCCTGAGGCACAGAGAGTGAGGTGACGGGAATACGCTCTTATGATTGGCTGGTCGATATTGGAACTGGCAAGTATCGTAGGGTCTCACCTTTAATGAGCGGCTTTTTGTATGGATTCCGTTAGTGGGGATAGGATAGATGGCGTACGGAGTACTTTACGAGTAGCAGTAGTCTTACCGTGTTTTTAAGAAGGCCGCGGCTGGACGGACCGAAGCAATAACGGCGGAAACCAACAGACCGGAAGCTTTGGCTAACTTCTTGCTTGGCTCTTACGGAAGGAACATTCGTGTCTTGGATGGCGGAAAGAGAAAGGGCCATGGAGTGTCGAGCAGTAACTTGCCGCGGTCACTAGTTTTCTCCCGTGAGATACGACCAGCGCACGACAGACGAAGCAACGTCGTACAGTCTCCATACGGAAGGTATTTTACGGAGATTTTCGTGGAGCCAGAACTCCGTCTGCCTTCCCACCCTGCCTGCATATTACGGTACGCTTGTGCAGGCTCCCTACTCTCCGCGCCGACGCAAGGGGTTTTTGACCGGCCCCGTCATCCTGTTGACTTCTGTGACAGACAAGTAAGATACGGGTAGCGCACTGCGTAGCTCCGCTCCATGCCGCAGCAGTGTGGCGTATGATGGCCTGCTTCCGGCTAACTATGGAATTACTGCTCGCAAGATACGGAGTGGACAGGGGTCTGGCTTGTAAAGGTTTTCCGACCAATATTTCGTCTGCCGTCGCCTAGGCTGGACGGCGCGCGTTCGCAACCCAATAGCGGCACGCAGGAACACCTCCTAGTCTGACGCGTATCACTACCATACAGGGTATGCCTTGGCTGCCGATCACGCATTCCTGCCGACCACCCTGCCGGTGATCACTCTAAGGGACGGGGAAGATCTCATTTCGGTGTGCTCTTCATCTTGTTCTACGGGGTAATATCCTGTATACGAGTACGAAGTATGCCAGGCCTGCCTTTCCACAGCCAGCTTAGCCGTGCTTGCTGGCCCAGCTGCGGAACCAGTCGAGCGCCTCCGGGTTGGCTACGCTCGCATTGGTCTGGACGTCTATGCCAGAGAGTATCTTTTTGACCGCCACCTCAATCCTAGAAGAACATGTTAGCACGAGGAGCGAAAAGGAGGCGCGGGGGGGGGGGNNGGGGGGGGGGGGGGGGGGACTCTCACTTCTTCCCGTTGCTGGTCTTCGGGATGCCGCCGCCGCACGCCTCGATGATCCCCGGTACGTGCCGCGGGCTGAGCTCCCGCCGGATCACGGCTTTGATCCGCGCACGCACCGCGTCATCCACGGCCAACGGACTGCCGTCAACGCCCGCTGTCATGACCAAAAACAGACACACCGTCTCGTCCGTGTCCTGCGGCCGCCGCCGGCCCACGCACAGCGCATCCTCGATCTCGCCCGCGAAAAACCGTGTCAGCACATTGTAGATCTCGGCGCTGCCAAAGCGCACGCCCGACGGCTTGAGGACACCGTCCGAGCGGCCCAGCATCACCAGCGACTGGCTGCCGCTGCCGCTGTCGTCTGTTTCCACGCGCACAAAGTCGCCGTGGTGCCACCAGCCGGCAAACCGCTCAAAGTACGCCGCCCGGTACTTGTCATCACCGCTGCCGTCGTTGCTGTAGAAGGTGAGCGGCTCGCACGGGAACGGCGCCGTGCAGACCAGGTCGCCCTCCTCTCCAACCGGCACCAACTGAGGGCAATCCGTGGGCGACGCCGAGTCCGCCGCCGCCACGGCCATGCCCAGGCCGATGCACTGCACCCGGCCGGCAACCACTGGCAGCAGCGGGCAGGGCGCCCCGAACAGCGAGATAATATCCGTTCCGCCCGTGATAGAGGCAAGGTGCACGTGCGGCGGGAACACGCTGTAGACGTAGGAAAACGTAGACGGTGGCAGTGGCGAAGCAGTTGAGTAGATGGCCTGTAGCGCCGAAAGGTCGATTTTCGCTGGTGCCGCCGAAGCACCGTCTGTTGTACCGGCCACCTGGCTGTCCGCCGTCTCCTGCAGCGTAATGCCCCGGGTCTCGAGCGCGATGAGGTAGGCGGCAGATGTGCCAAAGTGCGTGACTTTCAGCGCAGACAGTAGACGAGGCAGCGACAGCGGGCCGTATGGGTAGAAGGGCGAGCCGGAGTAGAGGACGAGCGACGTGCCGATCGCCAGCGCCGACACGCTCCAGTGCCACATCATCCACGACGTGGTCGTAAAGTAGAGCATGCGCGACGCCGGGCCCAAGGAGCAGTGCAGCGCGTGCTCCTTCTTGTGCTGGATAAGCGTGCCCAGCGCCGTATGCACAATAGCCTTTGGCAGCCCCGTGGTGCCGCTCGAGTACAGGATGTAGAGCGGGTGCGACGGTGGCAGCTGTTCGAAATGCAGGGGCGTGTCGCTGTCGGCAGAGGCCAGCAGACTGCGGTACGACAAGACGCTCACGTCTGTTTCCCCTGTTCCTGCAGCCACCGCGGCGCGCTGATACGCGTCCTCCAGCGATGGGTCGGCGCCGTTGTCGTCCTTCTTGTCGCCACCATCGTCAGCAATGATGATCAACGTGGCCAGGCCGGTCTTGCGCAGTGCAGCCACAATCTGCGTCGTCTTGTCTGCGCCCAGAAACACTTTTCCATTGTAAGCCGAAACATGGTCGGCAAAGAGCACCTTTGGCCGGACGGGTGCCAGGCGGTCGAGCACGGCGCTGACGCCCGTGTCCGGGCTCATGGACGTCCATACAGCGCCCATGGAGGTGGCTGCCAGCATGGCTACAAGGGCCTCGGCGTGGTTGGCGACGTAGCCGGCCACTATATCACCGGGGCGCAGATCAGGCGCACTGCGCCGCAGCCCGTTTGCACAACGGCGGACTGCTTCGCGCAGCTCGCCCCAAGAAAGCGTCGTCCATCCCCGGGTGTGCCAGTCCTCGCCGACGGTAAACAGTGCGGCAGCCGCCGGGTCCACCTCCACTCCGGCCGGGTACAGCAAGTTCTCAGCGAAGTTGAGTCGTGCACCCTGGAAGAAATCGGGACGCGGGAACATGGCCGTCGTAGGCAAAACAGTCTGGTAGCGCACGGAGGCACGTACGCCGACAAAGTCCCAGACCTGCTCCCAGAAGGCTGAGAGGTGGTCCACGGACCAGCGATGCAGGTCGGTGTAGTCAGACAGGGCCAGTCCATGCTTGGCGTTCACGACGTTCAGAAAACGGAACATGGGCGAGGCCCGGGGGTCCGGGTGCCGCCAGAGCACGCTGGATGCAGCCATGGTGACCCGACGTGTTTTGTGAGATGCGTTAATGCTCGCAGAAGAACAGGAACTGGGTTTGAAAGTACGAGTGCAATGTTTTGCCCAAGATAGACCGACGTTAGCCGCGCCGTTCCGCACCCGCGGAGTACGGAGGATGCTGGGGTAAATAACGATATGCCTGTCAGGTATTTTTTAGTGGGGCTCTCACCACAGCGCCACCAAACGGGATCCACACAGTACATGACAGGGTCGTCGAAACTTATCCTGGCATCCTCCGTATACTCCGTAAACCGGCAAGAACACCGCGGGGCTATACTCGTAGGGCCAGGGGCCTAAGCCAGCTACCCCACTTAATAAAATCCGCACGTGACTAATAACACTGTGAGAAGTGGGATCTGGGAGCTCGACCTCTGATTGGTCAGTCTAATTGCCACTGGTCACCGCCCTATGCGGTGGGTCAGGGCAGGGATATTTCTGCAGGGCACAAGGCCCACTTTTATTAATAAACATAACACACTTTTTACCCACCTCAGGCATACCCTACCGCAACTGTGTCTCGCTGCAACATCACCATCACTGCTACTTCTTCCAGCTGACCCTTGTAACTTCGATCCGGCGCACTGCATAATCCGCAGAGACACTCTCCTTCTACAAGACTCCATTTGACGTCGCCAATCACGAAACACGATAATCTTCACCTAAGCACTGGTTAACGCGAAGCCATGGGGAAGAAAAATAAAGGAAAAGCTAAAGCAGTCGAGCGGTTAGTACTGGCTGCTATTGGTTTCACACCCAAAGGAGCTCTTCTAGGGCCGCTCGTCATCTCTCCGAAGCTCAAGAAATCGATGGCACCAGAAGACATCTCCGATATACAAACCAACGTTTTGACCACAGCTACTGCCACTGCAGCCGTGCAGGAGTTGGTAGACAAGTACGCAAACCAGTTGGCCGACGCTTACCGCAAAATCAAGAAGCGCCAAGTGGAACTCGAGGCCACTCTTGAAGTGGTCACTGCCAACATCGGTCGCATCGACGAAAAATGGGCTAACGGGCGTATTGAACTGGGCCAAGGGGATTACAAGATTGAGAAACAAAAGCTCTTACAGGAACAGCTTGAGATCATGACGGCTGTAACCATCACGCGAAGCATGGGGTCTCAGCTCGCAGGACGCTGGATTGATGACACGGCCACTGGCGAGCGAGTTGCCTTTGACGATTGGGCATACATCGATGCAGCCATCCGCTGTTACCCCGAGGTTCCGCATGGTGTGAAGAGCGTCAAATCGAAGAGATCATCACAAAAGGAGAAAGCTTTCCGCAAATCCCTCATCCAAGCATACGCCTCCATGAACGAAACCGGGACGAAGATCTGGTGCCCCATCGAGGGAAATTACATTTTCACCACCATGAACGCTGTCGTGGCGGCTCACATCGTTAGTGCTAATGTGGGCGAAGCTACAGCGCAGGCTTTGTTCGGCAGTGACGTGCAGCACATATGGAATGTCAAGAATGGCCTCATCATTTTCAAGGAATATGAGCGGCTGCTGGACTCTGCCAAAGCGGTAATCTTGCCTGTCAGCGATTCGCCGGAGGAGACCGAGTTTTGTTTCTTTCTTCTCACAAAGGACATCGGGTGCGAAAAGGCGGCCATCTGGGGCGACGAACTGCACGGAAGACGGCTCCAGTTCAAGAATGCATTTCGTCCCTCCAAACGCTACTTATACTTCAAGTTCGCTATTTCGCTGCTTCGCCGACGTCGAGCTGAAGTACCCGGACATCTTGAAGATCTGCAGAACATTCCCGATTTCAGCAAATCCCTTTGGGCGTCGCCGGGACCATACCTAAAGAGATCCATCCTCTACAAATTTTCTAGACAGCTAGGCTGTCTTACCAGCGAGGAGGCGGACCGATTTTGGGGTATAGACAAGACCCCGACAGAACACCTCTCGGCAGAGAGTGACGACAGGGCGATGACCATGGCAATTGCGGCGAGTGCAGCGATTGGGACCCAAGATGCGCAAAATGCGGGGGATTCGTGCAGTGAGGATGAAGGAGATGACAGCGAAGACGAAGATAGTGAGGGGAGCGGAGAAGAGGAGGACGACGAAGAGTAGACACCGAAAAGAAAGGCGGATGGATGATCCAGCAAGACGCAATAACTCTGCGTCATGTATTCAACCCTACGCAGCGGGAGAGCAAAATGCAGTTCCTTGGTACATTTAGCAAGATCTCCAACACATTCTGCAGCTCGAGATGGATAACATCCTGGTGCCGTGAGGTGTCCTGACTGGACTCAATGGGCTATTTATACAGTTGTGCAGGATGCAGGTGTTTGAATACGTCGTAGCATCTATTCAGGGTCGGTGGCGTCGACATAGCCTAATCGTTAGCTATCTTGACAGCCACTGGACAGCGCTGCCAGGGCTGCGGCCCGCCAAAAAGAGCCCTTGACAAGACAAATCAGGGGGCCTGCAACGTCCCCTAGCGAGTGCAGACGAGAATCCTGCCCTGTTACAGCGACATTCGAAAATTCGACCTGTCAGCACTAACCCGTCAGCGAAGCCGAAAGGCGCCCAGACGAGGAGAGGAAAGGCTGATGCCCGATCCTATTCTCGGACGCCCGTCTGGGAGAGAGGGATGTGTTTCTTTTTCCTTCTCTTTCCCTTCTCTTTCCTCCCTCGAGAACTCGTCATGCACAACACACGCCTTGGTTTCCCTCTGCCGCCACCATGACCTTCCATGCGCTCTTCCTCTCTCGTCTTTCCCGTCTTTCTCACGGGTGCCATTGCTGGCACGATTGACTCTGCCAGTCGACCCGGTCTGAATGGATTTGTCATGACGGGCGACGACGCCCTCTGCGCCGTCTTCTCGCTGGAGCGGGCCAGTCCGTTCTACTGGACCAACCTGACGGGTGTGCTGTACTCCGTATCTTACATGGTCCAGGCCGTCACCAGTGGCCAGATGATGAACTTGTACGGTGTGTTTTGTCACGAAAAAAAAGAAGAAGAAAAAAAGAGAAGGGGCAAGAAGAGAAAAACACCGCCAACTAACTCACCTCCCAGTAACACCTCTAGTCGCACCCTGCCTCACCTACTCCGTACGAAACAAACAGCTCGACGTGCATCGAATACGGTACGAACAGTCCAATCCGGGCGCCGGGGTCTTTGGTGGACACGGCTGGGTCGGCGTGGGCGGGAATGCGGCCGGCGTCAATGCCGTCTGGCAGATTGTCCTCTACTGGAGCCCCGAGAACCTGACCGGCACATCTTGGCCAACCTCGACGGTCCGCAGCCCAACGTTTGCGCTCGTCAGTGCCATTACCACGTCGGCAACAGCGACAGCGACAGCGACAGCGACAGCGACAGCGACAGCAACAGCACGAGCAACCGCGTGCAATGCCGTCGCCGCTTCTTCCCGCTCACAGGCGACTGTCTCCTCGGGTGGTGCAGCGGGCATTGCCGTGGGCTGCTTTGCCGGCGGCCTGATTGCTGCCTCGGCCGTGTTTGCGTATTTGCGACGGCACAAGAAGCGGCTCGTCGACAGACAAGGGGGCCATTACGTGGGTGCGGCTTCGTTGGCACCGAAATACAGCAGCCCTGCGGTCGAGCTGGCGACGGACTCCTTTTTGGACATGGGCCATGCGAGACGTCACTATAGTCGCCAAAAGGCGGTGTATTATATAGCGCGGAAGAAAACGGGCTTCCTCATCAATCTCCGACCCTTCCGACAGATGCCCGTTATAGTAGAGAAGGGTACCCGCCTAGATAGTGCCTTGGCGCTTCTCCACAAGTACTCCGTAATTTCAAAGCGTTGTGCCCTGCGAATAGCCACAGAGTATGCGTAAGATACGACGAGTAAGAACGCGACAATACTGGCTCTTTTCTCTGGCATGTCCGTTTTTTGTCTCTTTGCAGCAAAGGCCTGAACCCCCCCCCCCCCCTGTAATTCTCTTCAATAGCCCCTATTCCTTCATTTCCTTTCTGCCGTGTCCCCCCTATTGTTGCCCCTTCTTTCTTTGGCTCGCGTCCCGCGTTAGACACACCAACGGCTGGCGCGTCGCGTTCATTGACACAAACGACGTGGCTGGCCAGGCACGCGGCTTTTATTCGCCGTCATCTCGATGCAGTGTAAGTTTAGGTGGTAGAACGCATTGCAAATGCTCAACGCCCCGACGTCCCGGAACATAAGCCGAGGCCGGGAAGAGAAGGAGCGACACAGCTGATGTGCAAGCGCACCCTGGTCCTATCAAGCTTTCTGCTGGATCGCCTGATCGAAGGAAGCGTCTCCGTAATAGTTGTAATGGTCCTGAAAACTTGTGGGTCGTGCCTTCCTGCTAAGCGGAAGCCACGGAGCATCCCTCGCCACTGAATTTTGCAATGCAAAGTGCAATGCACCACCATCCCTTTCCCCCTTTCCCTTTTGCTTCTATCACCGCCATCCACTTCGCTACGTCCTTGGTGACAACTCCAGGGGCCGCATTGTGACTGGCTGTTCTTCGAATTCCCCTAAGACACGATCATATTTCTCCGTCGTTTTGCCGACGTTGCCGTTCCTTTCCTCCTTCGACTTTATCCTGTTGTTTCCTACCGTCTCTCCTCGGTCTCCCCCTGGTCCTCTTTTTGCTCTCGCTCTCTCTTCGGCCGCCATCTCGCTTCCCTATGATCACCTCGGCCATCTCAAGCCCCGCGTCAGAAAGACGTTGACCTTCTAACGCGTCTGCGGCCCCCCCCAGAGCTGCTGTTCCTTTGCTAGATATGCCGCGCAAGATTGCGAATCCTTTCTCGAGCTACTCCAGCATGTCGCCTTTGGAAAAAGACACCAACCGACGTTCATCACAGACCAAAAACGGCAAGCGGCTGTCTCAGTTCTTCTCGTCTCCTAAGTCGCGGGACCCGTCCCCCGCGACCGCGCAGCAATTGCTTCTCGCCATGCAGCAGTCCCCTGTCGCCGGCGGTCCGTCGCCGCACATTACCGCCTCTACTCTCTCTCTGCCGAAGATATCGCTCTCTACTGCGACCGCCGGCGAGGCCATCTCAGAGGAACCGGCCACCACTTTGTTTGAGCCGCCATCGGATGCCGAGGCCGAGCTGCAGCGCAAGAAGGACGCCCAGTTCGGGCCTCTCCTGAGTCGGAAGCACCTCTACGTCAGCCAACACCCCGGTGGCCCCCTGGATCCGCCCCTGCTCGACGAGCCACCCTACTACTACTTCCTGGCCACCTACATCAGCTATCTCATTTTGATTTTTCTTGGACATGCCCATGACTTCCTGGGCAACTACTTCAAGAACGATCCCTCCCGCGGCTCCCGCCCCAAGAGCGGCTACGCCCCGTTGAACGATGACTTTGACAACTTTTACGTCCGCCGCCTCAAGAGACGTCTCGATGACTGCTTTGCCCGCCCAATCACCGGCGTCCCCGGCCGTTACGTCACCCTTTTGGACCGCAAGACAGACGACTACAACGCCAGCTTCCAGTTCACGGGCACGCAAACAGAGACACTGAACCTGAGCTCGTACAATTACCTTGGATTTGCGCAGTCTGAGGGCCCCTGCGCCGATGCTGCCGAGGAGGCCATTCGCAAATACGGTACCGCCAGCAGCAGCCCTCGTGCCGATTCAGGCACTTCTGACCTGGCGCTCGAGGTAGAGCGTGAGATCGCTCAATTTGTCGGGAAACCTGCTGCCATGGTCTTTTCGATGGGCTTTGTCACCAACTCCAGCTCGTTCCCGTCCCTCGTGTCCAAGGGCAGTCTCATCCTGTCTGATGAACTGAACCACGCCTCCATCCGTGTTGGTTCTCGGTTGTCCGGCGCCGTCATTCGCTCCTTCAAGCACAACGACATCCCGGATCTGGAGCGCCAGCTGCGGGATGCCATTTCACAGGGTCAGCCGCGGACGCATCGGCCATGGAAGAAGATTCTCGTGGCTGTCGAGGGCCTGTACTCCATGGAGGGCACCATGGTGGATCTGCCCAACATTGTGGCCCTGAAGCGCAAATACAAGTTCTTCCTGTTCGTCGATGAGGCTCACAGCATCGGCGCCGTTGGCCGCCGCGGACGTGGCGTCTGCGACTACTACCAGATCGACCCCGCTGAAATCGATATCCTGATGGGCACATTCACCAAGTCTTTCGGTGCCAATGGTGGCTACGTCAGTGCAGAGAAGCACATCATCGACAAGCTCAAGGCAACAAACCCTGCCACAACCTTGGGCGAGTCGCCCTCGCCAGCTGTCTTGATGCAGATTTTGTCGTCCCTGAGAGTCATTACTGGCGAGATCGCTCCCGGCCAGGGCGAAGAGCGCTTGCAACGCATTGCTTTCAACTCGCGCTACCTTCGCCTCGGACTCAAGCGTTTGGGTTTTATTGTTTACGGTCATGACGATTCCCCGATTATCCCTGTCGTTTTGTACTGCCCTGGGAAAATGCCGTCTTTCAGTCGCGAGATGCTGAAGCGGAAAATTTCTGTCGTCGTTGTCGGCTACCCGGCCACACCACTCATCAGCTCTCGTGTTCGTTTCTGCATCTCTTCGTCGCACAACAAGGATGACCTGGATCGCATTCTGAAGGCCTGTGACGAGGTTGGCGACTTGTTGCAACTCAAGTTCTCGACTGGTATTGCAGGTGGTCTGGAACCGCTTCCTCCATCGGTGACTCCTGAGATGGAGCGCGAAATGTTGCACAGTGGCCGCGCCATTGTCAACCCACCGCGGTGGAAGATCGAGGATGTCATTGCGAGTGGCGAGGAAGACGCGAAGAAGCGACTCCGGTAGGCCCCTTCTCCGCGGCAACGCCACCACGTCGATGGCATTCACGGTCGGCAGTCACAGGGCGAGAAGCAACTTCAGCGACTTGTTCGGGTCATGATGCAGAGGTAATGGGTCGCAGGTCGGAGCGGTTCTACCGGTATAGCACAAACCAATTCTGCGTTCTGGCGTTCGTGGCGCGGTTCGATGGCGTGGTTCCTCTTTCGGGCTCTCTTTCCTTTTACGCTCTATTCATCTTCCGCATCGCTGGTGTCCTGCGTCTCCCGATGGATCTTTGTTTTTTCTGGATTCCCTAGCATGCCGTCTTCTTTTTCCTTTTTTTTGGTGGTAATGACGGAGAAGACCTCTTACGAGTGTATCTTAATACGGTGTATAATTTGGGGAGGACGCTTTTGCTAGAAGATCAGTGTTTTGGGGGGTTACAAGAGAACACAGGCTGTCCAAACAAGTACATAAACCATTACGAGTAGACATTCAATGAAAACGAAACTGAAAGCACAGCATTGATATCTTTGCCTGGCTAGATATATTAGGGACGTCGACATGTTTAAACTCACACACGTGACGTCGTGTTAAAAAATAAAGCTCTTAAGGCGCGTCACTGCCGCGTCTCCAGCTTTGAAGACTTTGACGCAGCTCTGGGCCACATTCTCGCCGTGTCTCGCATTACGTCGTCGTTGCGCAACCAAAACGCTCCTAGAGACGCACCTCTTCCACAGCAATAAACCGAGGTCGCTTTCCAGTCAACACAATCGACTTTATGAGCGCCGACCTGGCTTTGCGAGCAGCATGCCATCCGATATTCCCAGGCGCGCCGCCTCCATGCGCAAGCCTCGGCAGCAGACGTTGGAGGCTGTTCTCAATCGGGCCTGGTCATCCAATCCAAGAGCGGCCGGGTCGTCACCAGGGACTCCTCATGATGTAGATGCTGAGACGGGGAAAGAGGATAGCAACAGCAACAGCGACAATGACGAGGACGAGGACGAGGATGACCTGCCCATCCGTCGGCGACCGCCCCGATCTAGGCGAACTTTGTTCCATACTGGCCCTGCTTCCCAAGATATCCGCTCTGCTTTTTCGCCCGCAGTCGCAGTCGCCGCCGGCACCTCCAAACGACGCAGCCATGCCGTGGTCGTGGACAGCGAGGACGAGGGAGGTGCTGATGCCAACGACAACAACAGCGACGACGATGACGGTGACGATGACGATGACGTACGCCCCACAAAACGAAGGAGGCAAAATCGGACGACCGTTCAGTCTTCCGAGGACGACGAGGGCTCTTCCGGAGACGACGAAGATGACCTTGTCGTACTGACGCCGCGACCCAAACCGACCCCTCAAACGGCTGCTGCAGCTGAGACCAGAACGCCAAAGACGCGTCTGGTGCGTGGACCAGGGGAGCATTCTGTGCCATCGCGGTCGGTACGCAAACGTGTGCCTCCGTCAGCGAGGTCGGCGCGACAACGCCATCTGGAGCTTTTGCGGCGTCGGCGGATGGGGGAGAAAGTGACAACAAGCGACTTGGAGGGATCTTCCGAGGAGGAGGGTGGCGGTGCTGCCGGCGGTACACCACGAATCGCTTTATACGACAAGGACCCAGACCACGTTGCGTTATCAGACTTCGAGGACGAGGAGGAAGAAGAAGAAGAGGGTGGAGAGGAGGAAGGCGAAGATCAAGAAAATCAAGAGGAAGGGGAAGAGGAAGAAGAAGAAGAAGTGGAAGATACCGAAGATGGCAACGACGGTTCTGATGCTGCAGAGAAACCAGCACCGCAAAATTCCAACAAGGCAGAGACGAGGAGGAAAAAAGAAGAAAAAAGAAGGCGACGGGAGAAAAAGAGAGCGAAGAGAGAGCAGGAGAAAGAGAAAAAGAAGAGGCAAGAAGAGGACGCTGTCCAGTTTTCCAGGATCATGCAACTGTCGAGCCGGTTTGACGATGAAGAGCAGCAGGTGGGTGTTGGCCAAGATGATGGGTATGGCTACGACGAGGAGGAGGTGGAACGACCGGAGGATAGGGAGTCTGATGAGGACGACATGGAAGACTTCATCGACGACAGCCATGTTGTTGGGTTGATTGGTGCACCGGATGGCGCAGAGGACCAAGACACGGAAGCGATGCGGCAGCAAGCCGTCGAAGACGAGATGGCCATGCTACGCCGCGAGATGCCCTTGCAGTTCACGTTCCAGGCACACAAGCCGCTCAAGAGCCATTTCAAGGACGCTGTGGAGTGGCTCGTCCACCGGCGCGTCAATCGGCCAGCGACCGAGGACGGCGGTGGACACAGCCGAAACGGGCACAGGGCACCGTCGTCGCCAGCTGCCGTGACGTCCTTCGCTTCATATTGCAACGACGAGGTCTATAGGGTGGCCTGGGATCGGCTAGATCGCGAAATCGGCGGGCTGGCGCGGTCACGCTTCATCTCGTCTACCTGGACGCCCGAGTTCCATAGCGCACTGCGGGCGCGGCCGTACATGGACAGCTTCAATCTACGGCCAGGGCGCGGCGGCGGCGGCGGCGGTGGCGGCAACATATACTTCCCAGGCGCGGAAGAAAATATATGCCATGCTTGTGGGCGGACCAACCACCCGGCATCGTACCGGGTTGAATTCAGTGGCAAGGCTTACCACAGCAACACTCTGGATGACGTGGAAGACGAGGGAGAGGACGACGACGAAGACGACAACGAGTCTGTCGACATGCACGGCAATGGACTGCCGCCGACGACACGGCAGTGGTACGTCGGCGCCGTGTGCCACAGCAATGCGGAGACGGCGCATGGCCTGTTGCACTGGAGACGGGCCTTAATGGACTGGGTGGAAGAGAAACTGGCGGCAGATCGCGTACTGGAGCGGCTTGACGGTAGCGGCAGCCGGAGCGGCAGCAGCAAGAAGCACAAGAAACCCATGAAGGCAAGGAAGCGACGGGACTATGCCAACCAGATCGTGGACGGCTGGGAGAGCAACGGAACGATCAACTCGCTGTTCCGCGACTTTATGAAGCTGCTGGAGGAGGCGCAGGCCAAGTCGACCATGACAACGTCGCGGTACGGGCGGTAAGGCAGCAGGATTCGCCAGGCAGCTTCCCTCCCGTCTAGCATGAATGTTTCTAGCTGTCTGTCGTTTGCCTCGTGACGGACGAGATATAAAAAGATGAAACCATCGTGGAGAGCCGCAGATGGAATGGTTGTTTCAAGCAGGACGACGCACGGTGTAAGAGGCGCCCTGGCAGAGATCGTGTCGTATATCCGCGTTCCTGTTGCACTCGTGGTGTGAGAAGAGCAAGAGAAGGGCGAGGAGGCTAGCCCAGGCACGCAGCGGCAGAGTGCCACAACGGCCATTTCGCCCTGAAGTAGCGTCCGAGCCTTGGGTACATTTGATCTGCCCACTCGAGACACAACCCGCCGATCCCTTCTCCCTCGGGCAGATGACGCACGCTCGGTAAGATACGATGCGAGAGACAGTGCCTGCTGCCGTTCAGGGAGACTTGCGTCGTTTTGAGCCCATCGCTGTCTCATTTCGTACGTCGGCCAACAGGCATGGCCAGGCGCTGCTTTGTTCTTTGGATCGCCCTATCGTCCTTTTCTGCCCCTGCCGCCGGGGCGTCGGCGCTAGTTGCCCTTGACGGGAACGTGCTGGCATTGTAAGACGCATGCGCGGCTGGTCTGTGCTTTTCTTTTCTGGGCGCAGTAAGATACAAAGTACGAGTACTCGTAATACGTGCACTAACTGCTCCGCTCCTTCCTGCCGCCTCACATTCCCCCTGTCAAGCGGATCTGTCTGTACTCCGTACGGATACACACGTCGTAGCTTCGGCCTCCTCGCCCTCCGTCGTTCCTTCCCTGAGACGGCTGAGTTCCGTCTGCCACCCGTTCCTGAGCATTTCGGCCTCCTCTTTCTCTTTTCCGCCTTCTCTTCATCCTCCTGGCACCGTCCTCTTTGTCGGTCTGCCACTCACCGCGACTCGCCCGCCCTCTCTCCCCCCCTCCTCTTTCCCCCCCTGGCCAGACCACCCACACCTGCCATATGCCCACCCGCCCTTGTCGGCGCTTGGCTCCCCTCAACACCCCTTTGCCTCCTTTTTTTCATCCACCCATATCGTTCTTTCTCTCCCCCTCCCCCTAGTCTCTCTCCGCGATACTGCTCGGCCGATCGCTGTCAACCGCCGTCGCTTTCTTCCTTCTCTGGAAGAAGCTCATCTCGCCTCTTCATCGACGGATACCCTCGACCAAGGGACAGGGGTGCCAAAGGCGTGGACGACTACAGGGCCCGGCATCCGAGCAGGGAGCGATATCCCTCATCCAACAAGCGCAGCGCAGCACAGACCCTGCCGCGGGAGACGGAGCACCATTTTTCCTGCCACCCCGCCCATGCATGGTTGAGGTTCTTGCTGCCCGCCGACACCGATCCAAAGGCGGCGTCTTCGTTCTCTTGGTCGGTCCGACCCGCTGCGGCTTTCTTTCCCGTCGCCGCCGACATCTTCCTCCCTCGCCTTTCCTACTAGCCCGCCACCATGAGCTTCCAGGCGGGCACCGCGTACGCTGAGTCGGACGCCGACGACGAGTACGAGCGCGACATCCACGACAGTTCCCCCATCGATGCCACCGAGTCGGAACTGTCCCCGACCGAGACCGACATGCCCTCTGCCGAGCACACACCCACAACGTACGGCTACCGAAGTAGCGACCGGCTTCCCGAGACGATCATTACGGACTGGACGGCAGAGGAGAGCGCCGACTTCATTGCCACGATCGGTCTGCAGCAGTATGCGGACCGCTTTGTCGGTGCGTTGCGCCTTTAGAGCCAGAGAGGGTGGGGTTGTTTCTCGTTCTTTCCTCGCTAACGGAGATGGCAGAGAACGGTATTGTCGGCGAGGTTCTCGTGGCTCTGCTGCATGACGAGCTGAAGCAAATGGGCATCGCCAGTGTTGGCCACCGCCTAACCATCCTCAAGAATATCTACGACGTCAAGAAAGCCCAGGACGTTCCAGTGGAGAGCGACCATTATATCCCACCTAGTAAGCGTTTGCCATATTTTTGCCATCTTTTCCCAACATTGGGCTTTCTATGCCGGAGCCCCTGCTAACGTCGTGTAGCTGCTGAGACAGAAGCACAAGCGACCACGGCAACGCTGCAGGACATCAAACACCTCGTCGAACAGCTCCGCCTCCGAGACGAGCGCATGATGTTGGTCGAACAGGACCTGCGCCGCATGACCGAGGACTTCCGTCGGCTGCGCGAGGACATGCTTCCAGCATTGCGCCTTGCCAAGGATGCCCAACAACCTCTCCCGCATCTCAACAACAATACCAGCACAAACAACACCGATCAGACCTACTTTGACGCCACCATTTACCCTCCCATTCCAACACCACAGCCTGGGAGCCAGTCTATGAACATTAAGCGACAGTATTCTACTCGCAAGATGATGCCCACAGGGACGACCCCCAAGACTACCTCTCCAACACACCTCCAGACCACCCATGAACGCATGATGGCCGAGCAGACACTGGACCCCGCCAATGCCGCCGAGCGCGCTGTGCTATCCTCCCAGCACCTTGCGGCCGCAAACGGCAACTCCCAAACCTTGTCCGCCACATCGCCGTCGTATCCCTCTCCGAATCTGTCTTCTCCCACGTCCCCCCCAACATCCATGAACGGGGCCACACTCGCCTCCCGCTCATACCGCTCCGACCAATTGACGCCATCCGCCCGGAGTACATTTGCTGAGACTGACAACTCATACACCTCTCGCGACAAGCATCCCGGTGGCGGCAGTGCACCGCGGCGAATGCAGACCCCGGCACCGGACACGCCTGGCAGCAATGCCTCGGTTGAGATCTTCAAATCATTTCGAGTCAGTATGGATGACCCGTGCTACAAGGTCCTGCCAGCTGCTCTGCGCCGGTACCAGATCAATGCTCCGCCCGAACAGTACGCCCTATATATCGTGTATGGCGACCAAGAGCGGTGCCTGTCCAAGAACGAGAAGCCACTCATCCTCTTCAAGCAGCTGCACAAGGAAGGGAAAAACCCAATGTTTATGCTGCGGAAGACGACCAATGCTCAAGTCGATTTGCCAACGGACGTCCCCGGGAGTGCCGGTTTGAACGCGGCGGCCCGCGGGGCTTCTACTGGCTACGACCCCCCGGGTGGCATCATTTGAGCAGTGAACAGGCGTGTGGAGTTCATCTATTCACGTTGGAGTTTCGTGAGGCTTGGCATGTGTGGACGGGAGCACCGCTTGGAGATACCCAAGCAGCGAGCGGGCCGCGAACGTCGAGCCAAAAAGCAACAGGAGCGGCCTGCCCTCGCCGTCTATAAGGAGACTGGAGGGTAGGCCGGGTCTCCTCCGCATTTGGGGGTGTTTATCTGAAGCGTCGTCTTCCCTATACTTTGTTGGGATCTTTTGCATGGATCTTTGTTGGGTGTTTTTTTTTGGCTTCTGCTTGTGGCTTGTGTGCACCGGCCAGCACTTTGGGCTGCGAAGGGGCCAGATCATTGTCGGGCGTGAGACAAGGCCTGGGCTATTCGGCGCTTCACTTTCCGGTGTCGCGTTTTGCAGTCAACTACTTCCCTCGATTGAGACTATCTAACTTATTTTCTTCGATTTTTGGGGGGTTTTTTGCTTCTTCTTCTTTTTTTACTCATGCCAACGCTTGTGATCACAAAAACAGGTAAGCATTAACGGAACAGGTATGAACAAATCTATCAAATGCCACGCGCAGATGGGTATATTATGCCATGAAAGAAAGCAAAATGCTAGAAGTCCTCCAAAAAAACAACCCCCATCTCCTATTTCCCTCTCGCCGGGCCGTGCCACCAAGAGCCCAGAGCATGGGTGCCACTGTTGTTGTTGCTTGGGTGTGCATGGCTGCCGCCGTTGATCGGCCGGCCGGGGGCGGGACTGGCACTGGCAGGCCGCCGGGGCGGCAGGGCAACAGGGTAGTGCTGGTTGCTGCGGATGGGCAGCGATGGCGGTGGGCCACCATGCGGCGGCACAACCGATGCTGGGCGCTGTTTTTGCAGCGTCGCCGGCAGCTGCTGGCCCTGGACGCCGTACTGTTTGCGCAGCCGCTCCGTCTCCTTGGCCACCTCGGCGTCGCGGCGCCGCCGCTCCTTCTCTTCGGCCTCGAGCATCTTCTTGATGCGCTTCTCCTCTTCGAGCTCGCGCCGCGCGCGCTCGCGCTCCTCGCGCTCCAGCATGACCTGCAGACGGCGGGTCTCTGCGTCGATGGCGGCCGCAGAGGGCGTCGACCCGGCCGCAGAAGGAACTGGCGCAGGAGGGGGAGCAGGAGCAGCACCGGCCGCCTTCCCGGGCAAGGCGAACGCGACAGTGGCTTTCACCGGAGGGGGCTGGGAGCTTTTGCGGCGGGCCGTGGCGCCCGACCCCGTGCCTGCCGCCGCACCCTCGATGTTGAACGGATCGGCGCGCGGCGTCAGGTACAGGTCGCGGATGACCTGGGCGCTGAGAAGCAGCACCAGGTCCAGTCCTTTGCGGTCCTGGACGTCGACGCGCTGCAGATTGGGCTCGTAGATGGTGACGGCGTGGTGGTCGCGGCCGTGCTTGAACAGCGCGACGGTGATGTCCGGGTCTTTGCGGCTGCCGCCGGCGGCCTCGCTGCTGCCGTCGGTCGTCCGGCCCACCATGTAGCACGTCATGTCCTTGCCGAGGCGGCCGTCGCGCTTCCAGCGAAAGTTGTTTCTGGGCGCCACGTCGATGGCGCTGAGCGGCTGGGGCGCCGCGGCGTTTTGACGCTGCTGCTGTTGCCGGTCGAGCCGGCTGGCGCTCGGCGTGCGGAAGGCCTCGATGGGCATGGAAAAGTCCCACGACTCGGCATTTTTCTTCCAGGTGCGCGGCGAGTAGCGCACGGTGACGGTCTGGTCGGGCGCATAGAGCTGGACGGCAAAGGTGTCGGGGACCTTGGCGGCGGGGGCGGCGGCGGCCTCGCCGCCGTGCTCGCGCCGGTCGCGCAGCTCGGCCGCGGACAGGGTCGGCAGCTGCCAGTCGGGCTTGACGGCGGTCTCGCCATAGACGACGCTCGTGCTGTTGAAGGGTTCGGTAAGGGCGGCGCCGTAGACGCCGTGGCAGGCGGGACCGAGCGAGTCCGGGCTCGCTATGCGCAGGACGTACTCGGGCGCGGGGTCCGAGCCGCTTCGGGTGAAGTAGACAACAGCACTGTGCGGGTGGTCCGGCATAGGCCGGAAGATGAAGGTAGGGAGGTTTTCGTCCAGCATGATTGAGAGGATATCTGGAGAGAGCTTGGAGGAGAGAGAAGAAGGGGGTATCACGGATGTACTCGTAACGGGACGAGGGGGGAAAAGAGCAGGGAAGAACAAAAGCCGAAAGCGGGAGAACGAGGCTGTGCCTTGTTGGCGCCACAAGCCACGGCGGCGAATACGGCGAAGCCAAGAACGGCGAGAACAGCGGATCGCAAGTTCGCAGGAATGAGGAAGAGACAAGGGACGAAGTAGGTGCTAGGGAAAGGGTACAGAAAGAAGGTGAGATCAGCAGACTTGGGCAGCATTTGTTTTTCAACTGCCGCCGAGGGGTCCGTTCATCAACAGGCAGGCAGGAACCACCAGGCACACGCCGTGCTAAAGTCAGACTCGTCATGGGGTTGGCGTGTCCGGCGACGGGACCCGCTGTTTCTTGGCCGTTCCCGCGGCTCAGCCTCGAGGTAGGTTCGGGCTTCGGAGACCTGATTGGCCAGTGCTTTGGAATGCACTGCCCGCGTACAGTGGGTGTATTACGACGCCGGCGAGAGAACCACGTCTACGGAGAATACCGATGTGGAAGAAGACGAAAGACAAAGAAAACGGAAGCCTAAGCCAAGCCATCGGAGAAGAGGAGATAGGAAGAGAAAAAACCCTGTATTCGCCAAGGACTCGCAATAAACCAAACAGAAACGACAAAAAAACATCAGTAGATAAAACATAATGCCTCGTGACATATAGACACCCCCTCCCTTCCCCTGCACCGTCTTTCCTCCCTTCCCACGGATCCGGCAGCGCGTGTTCTCTCATGCCGGCCCGCCGTGGTTCCCTCCTCGCCCGTTGCCTCCGTCTAGAAGAAGCTTGGGCTTGATGTAGTCTTCGTCCAGCTGCCGCAGGAGCGCCGTGGCGTCTTCTGTGTTGAACAGCTGCCGAATGGCATTCGAGGCCGACTTGCCCGCCGCCGCAATGTTCGCAGCCGCCCCCACCGCCCCGCCGTGGAGGCCGCCGCCCGCCGCCGACGTCGACGCTTCGCCGCTGCCGCCGCTGCCCATGTCGATGCTGAATGTGCCCGGCGCCCCTGGCGGCATCGGGCTCGACCGCCGTCGCGGCGCCGCCGGCGGCAGATCCGACGTGTCGATGTCGCTGTCCACCTCCGACTCGGTCGCGCTCGCCGGGTAGCCCAGCAGGTCGGCGCGCTCGCCCCCGCCGCTGCCCGATGCCTCGTCGCTTCCGCTGCCGCCGCCGCCGCCGTTGCGTGCCATCGAGTTCATGCGGCTGCGACTCTCGGGCCGCCCGCCCTGCGGCGGATTCGGCGACCGCATGCCCGTCGTCCAGCTGCGCTGGTCCGCCATATCGTCGGCACTCCCGCTCGGGTAGTAGTAGCCGCGCTTGCTGCCGTTGGCCCCGCCGCCGTTGCCGTTGCCGGCGCCGCTGGGGCCGCCGCCGCCGCCCAGGCGGTTCATCGGCAGCACGGAGCCGCCGGCCCCCGCCGCGCCGCGCGGTGGGTTGTAGCCAAAGCCGCCGTTGCGCTTGACGTAGGAGCCGACGTTTTCAATGTCAAACTCGTCGTCCGAGTCGATCTCGTCCACCACGCCCGTGCGGATGCCGAGAATCTCCAGCATGCGCGCCGTCGTGCCGCCAAAGATGATCACGGTCAGCACCACCACCACGAGCACCGTCGCCTTGAGCGCGTACGTGTCCTTGCCCGTCAGCAGAGCGGCCAGCGCCACGCCGACGGCTCCGCGCAGGCCCGCCCAGAAAAGCATCGCCTGGTAGTTGTACGGCAGCTCGTCGGGCGCGTTCATGATGCCGCGGCGCTCCTGGCGGTAGCGGATCACCCAGTTGATGGCCTTGGACAGCGGGAACACGGCCACCCAGCGCGCGGCGCACACGGCGCACACGGTGACGATGATCAGCAGCGGCTGGTATTGCAGGTCCTTCTCGGTGAAGAGCGAGAGCCCGAGGTAGATGAAGATAAAGTTCTCCGACAGCTGCGCCAGCACCTGGAAGATGTACTTGGTGGACAGCTGGGTGCGGCGCGACATGTTGAAGTAGGCGTAGTGCTTGAGCGTGATGCCGCAGAAGAGCAGCGACACGATGCCCGACATCTTGACGGCCTGCGAGAAGAAGTACGTGGCGTAGGCGATGAGCACAATCATGCAGCTCTCGATCTTGGGGTAGCGCCGCACGTAGGTGTACTTGAGCCCCAGCGCGGCCACGATGCCGACGAGGGCGCCAATCAGCAGGCTGCCGAAGAAGTCTTTGAGGAAGATGCCGGTGCCCTTCAGCAGGCTGACGATGCTGGACGACGAGGCGGCGCCGTGCTTAGACTTCTGGGCCGACTCGAAGATGACAATGGCCACGGCGTCGTTGAGGATGGACTCGCCAAAGATGATCGTGTACAGCTTGGGGTCGACCTTGTACGAGTTGAAGATGGCCAGGATGGTGACCGGGTCCGTGGCCGAGAGCGTGGCGCCGACGGAGATGGCATCCGTCCACGTCATGTTGAGGCCGTCGAGCGGGATCAGCGTGTACAGGTAGAGGATGACGCCGATGACGAGCGCCGAGAGGAAGGTGCCGGCAAAGGCAAACGTCAGGATGGTGCCGATGTTGCGAAAAAAGTTGCCCTGGTGCAGCTCGTAGCCCGAGGACAGGATGATGGGCGGCAGGAGGAGGTTAAAGAAGATCTGGTAGTCGAAGCTGACGAGGTCACGGATGCTGTCGCCGGCGGTGACGCGGAGGATCAGGCCGACGGTCATGCCTGGCGGTCAGCGGGGAGTTAAGGGAAGGGCGGATCAGCGCGGAACAGGAGTCCCCAGGACGCACCGGCAAAGATGGACACAACGGTCTCGTGGACGGCCGTGACCTTCTTCTGCTGCAGGATGTAGCTGGTGAAGAAGGCCACGATGAGCAGCATGATGAGAATGAAGATGGCCCACGAGGCGTAAATTTCCTTTGTGGACGAGTCGCCACCTGCAGAGTCAGTAAGAGCGCGCCTATGTCGGTCCACCGCTTCCGTCTCGGCACACACCTTCGGAATCCGTCTCTTCGGACGCTCGCCCTATAAGAAGAAATACGCGTTAGCATCTCGTTCATCCGGAACGGTCCCGTCCCGCAACACCCGGAACACCGCCAGACGTACGAGCGAGCCCCGCGACGGAGCCAACAGCCTTGGCCCACATCTCGCTGCTTTGCGCCGGGATTTCGCCAAACAAAATAACACTCTAGACGATCTGGAAGCTCGAGAGGCTCGAGAGGCTCGAGGAGAGGCGCGTGGGAAGCCCCGGGACGCGCATGGAGTAGCAGTCCGGCCAAAGGCGCAGAACTAGGAGAGAACGGTGGCGATGCGCTTCTGGGGGTGTCGATTCGGCAAACAGACGCGTGTCGATTGAAAAGCGGGTGGTGGTGCGGTGCGAATGTCGGATTCGCCGTGCTGTGGTTGGCAAACAAACTGGCTGCCTTCGACGTGGCTTGCGTGCACGTGGCAGGAATTCGGGTCGGGTCGGTCGCTTTGGGAACTCTATAACGCCTGTTTCGGCCTAGGGGCACGGCCCAAAGCAGCAGGAGGAAAAATCATGCCTGGATGGCAAGGCCGGTCCTTTGTCGCAAAACACGTCGCAGACCAATTCCCAAAAAAAATACGGCTTCACCTTGCACCGCAACGACCGAAAGACCAGAGGCTGTCACTCGCGACCGCCTCCCCGCCACGCTCACCCTCGCCTCGGCCCTTCCGCCTCACCCGCGATGGGTGGCAAGATCGAGCGCATCGACGCGCCCGGCGTCCGTGCCGAGGGCCCCGTGCTGCACAACATGCGCCGCGAGGTGGCCAGCCTGCTGCGGCGCCAGCAGCTGGGCTTTGCGGGTGCGCAGCCGGTCAGCTTTACGCGCAAGCACATGGAGGAGCTGCGCAAGCAGGAGTGCGTGCTGCCGCTATCCTTTTTTTTCTTTTTCTTTCTGTGCTTTGTCTAACCCCCGTGTCCAGCTACTATGTCTGCGAAAAGACCGACGGCATCCGCTACCTGCTCTATCTGACCGAAGACGAAGACGGCAACGAGGTGCAGTACCTGATCGACCGCAAGAACGACTACTGGTTTCTGCCGCCGGGCTGGCTGCACCTGCCGCGCACCGAGGACCAGACCGCGTTCCACGTCAAGACGCTCGTGGACGGCGAGCTGGTGGTGGACGACCTGGGCCACGGCGCCGTGCAGCCGACCTTTCTGGTCTTTGACTGTCTTGTGCTGGACGGCAAGGACATGATGGAGCGCACGCTCGACAAGCGGCTCGGCTACTTTAAGGAGGCTGTGTATAAGCCGTACGACGCGCTCTTCCGCCGCTACCCGAGCGAGAAGCCCTTCCAGGCCTTTGTGCTGCAGATGAAGGACATGCAGTACAGCTACGGCATCGAGATGATGTTCCGCACCATCCTGCCCGCCCTGCGCCACGGCAACGACGGCCTGATCTTCACCCGCCTCAACAGCCCCTACCGCTTCGGCACCGACCAGAACATCCTCAAGTGGAAGCCCGTCGAGGAGAACACCATCGACTTCCGCATCCGCCTACGCTTCCGGCCGCTGACGCCCGACAGCGGCAGCGACAGCGATGAGGACGACGAGGACAGCAACGAGGAGGACCACGAGGACGGCGACGGCGACGGCGACGCCCGGGGGGGCCGACGACGGCCCAGCACCAGGAACGGCAACGGCAACGGCAACGGCAACGGCACGGCGAACGGAAACAGCAAGCCCTCGGCCCGGAGCCGGGCGGCCGACGCCATCCCCCAGCTCGACTACGACGGCCTGCCCGCCGCCGACCTGCTCGCCTACTACGGCGACAGCAGCGCCGGCGAGCCGTACCGCGTCTTTGCCGCGCTGCACCTGACCCCCGACGAGTGGGACGTGCTGCGCGCCTGCGGCGACCCCATCAGCAACCGCGTCGTCGAGTGCGCCCTCGACGACCAGCAGCGCTGGCGCCTGCACCGCTTCCGCGACGACAAGCCCGAGGCCAACCACATCAGCACCGTCAACAGCGTGCTCGAGAGCATCCGCGACAGCGTCACCGAGGCCGAGCTCAAGGACGCCGCCAAGGGCTTCAAGGACGGCTGGCGCGCCCGCCACCAGGCGCCGCAGCAGCGCTAGGGGCGGTCTGCGGCCGGCAGGCGGTAGCGAGGCTTTGGTTTGTCGTGGAGAAGCGAGGCGCACCGGTCTTTTTGGTTCTTGCTCGGTTTTCTTGTTGTCTTGTTTACCTGGAGTTTTTATTGGGGCTTGGTGTGGCGTTTGGTTTTGGTTTTTCCCTTTTGGTTCTTGCGTTTGGTCATCAGGCGCACAGCAGGATCTGAAGCCGTACTACTCAACTGGAATCGGAGACATAGGACAAGGCACTTGCGAGGCCGGTATCAAGGAAATTCTCTTCATTTTTTTGCAAGACGTTTTTTTATTTTCTTTGTGAATTTATGACTTTGCTGCCTGCCGTGCAGTGCATGATGACCAGAAAAACAACCACGTATTATACTATCCATCTGTCGTCTCCACGATCCATCCCCGCGACAGAATCCGCAAATTGCAAACAGATCGCGAAAAAGCAAAGCAAAGCAAAGAAAGACGTCGTTTCCCAGCGGCCTGTGGGCCAACAGCGTGTGACAGTGCCTTCTTGTCTCCCTTTGTCTCTACCCCTGAGCTTATGCGATGCTGGTATTGCCCTCCAAAAGATCAAAAATCAAAATCAACGTGCCACTCTCCTTCCTGTCCATGCAGCCACACCGATTTTGTGGCGCTATCAGTCACAAAGCTAGAAGAAGCTCATGAAAGAAATGACAGCGGCGACAACCATGAAAGCGCCAACATCTGCGCTCTTGTGGGCGGCAGCAGTCACAACCGTACCCGTCGGATCACTCTTGCTTGTGGTCTTACCCGCCGGGGGGACCGTGACCGTGAAATTGGCCGTGGTGAGCGGGACGCCGCCATAGCTAGTAGTCCGATAGGGCTGAAGGGGGTTGGTAGCATTGGGGAAGTGGGTAAGGGGCGAGCTAGACGTGGCTGCGCCGCCAGACACTGCATCGGCCGTGCTGGTGGAAGTGCTGACGGTCCCATTCACCGTAGTCAAGATCGTGAATACGTCCAGTTCCGTACTGGTGAGCGTCTGAACCTTCGGTGTCACCAGCCCCTTGTCCGTGATATACACTGTGGTGGCCGTGACGTGGGTCACAACAACGGTGTCTGGAGCGCGAATCGTCGAGCTGGAAGTGCTGGAGCTGAACGAGCTGGTCGAGCTAATCGTGCCAGACAGGGGGCACGACGTCACGGTAACGGTGTGCGTGGCCAGAGGGCCCACGCATTTGGTTGGGGTGGGAGCAGGCGTGGAAGTCGACGCAGTCTTCCGGATGGTGATTGTAGTTGCCTGAGTTTCCGTCGTGGTGCTGTAGACATACGAAACGCTGTCGGTAGAGTGCATGTCACGACGGACCAGTGCATCCATAGAAAGGCCCGAGGAGCCCGTCTTCTGGCTCTCGAGAGCATTGTACTTGGCCAAAAGAGCATCGTAGCTCTGCTTGTCTGTGGTAAATTGTTAGGTTCGTATCCTTAAAGAAGTCGGTCGTCGCAAGATAAGCTTTCCAGAAATCAAAGAACTCACCATGGATGACCTGGTACACAAGCCCGAGGCAACATCCCACGAGAAGGAGGCTCGCAATGGCCTTAACTACAGCGGACATGAGCTGGCGAGCGCGAGCCCGGTTCTGGCCAGCCGTGAGCGGCACAGTGGTGGCATGGCCAGAAGGGAACTGCCCAAACTTTCCGTCAATGGTAGCCATTGCTCTTTCTTTTCCGATTCGGGTTGCTTTCACTAGTATTGTCCTTGGGACAATGGAGGAGTACTTGAAAAGTAAGAAAGGAGGGAACAGGCAAGAAGCGTTGTGTTAGCTAAACGAATGACTGGAGTTGAGGAAGCAGAAAGAGAACGAGTGAAGAATGGGAAAAAAACGAGTGTGGGTGAAAGAGAAGAAAGAAGGAAAGGGAAGAGAAAAAAAGAGGAGGGGAATTTAAGAGAAGAAGAGGGAATGAAAATTCTTTTTCTGTGGTCTGTCAAATTGTGCAGAAAAGGAAAGAGCGTTCGACGCGACGTGGTGCAAGGTGAGCCAAGCGTGAGAAGAGAAGAATCTCGAAACAGGAAGGAACGAACGCGAGCAGACAAGGAGCAGGAAGGAGCGCGAAAGAACGGGAAAGAGCGCTGATGGGGCGTACAAAACAAGAAGGCACGGAGGGCCAAGTCAAGACATCTGGGAAGGGGGAAGAGGGGAATAGGAGAAACGAGCAAACGGCTTGTCTCGGCGAGAGAAGACGAGGAAAGTTTCAGGATGAAGTGAGGTGACGCAAAAAACGGCTGTTTGGGGCAGACAGGTTTGTGGCCATGTGACGATGACTGGTCGAATATAGGAGAAGGAGAAGGGACGCGAGAGGCACCACACGCGGGAAGTTGAGACAAAGGAGGTCCGGGTAACCGAGATGGGCGGCCATGGAGGCGGAATTACCTGCTTGCCTGGATCGTGAGTGAAGAAGGAAGTCAGTTAGACGAGAGAAGACAGAGAAGCCTGTGGTAGAAAAGAACGAGAGTGGCCTGTTGTAGTGGCAATGAATGGTAAACGAGTGTGGTTGCAGTTTTGTAGAGACCAACGAAGGCAGACAAGAGGACGTGGTCAGAAGCGAAGAGCGAGATCGAGAAGCAGATACGGCCATGAGACTACGAACACAATACAGTTGCCAGGACACCACGCTGCCGGACGTGCTTGTCAGCGACCTCACGATACAATTTGACCACGGTAGAGCCGAGCAAGACCTAGGATGACGCCGACGCGTCGTTGCCGGGACGAAACGAGCCTGTACGCGTCGAACATGAAGACGCGTGTGCAGAGAGAGCACATGAGAGAGCCGCCAGGATACCAGCACATCAGCACACCAGCACGCAGCTCGCATAAGGTGACGATAGAGAGCCGAGGGCGACATATATGGCCTCATTTCGGAGGCGCCTGTGTAAGCCATTGGCAAAGGCTGTGGCAACTAAAGAGTAGGTCATCATCTACCACAGCATGCTCGCTTGCACAGGCCCTAGCCACCACGTTGCTCTGCCATCACCAGCCTTCTCAGGCTGTATCGCCACGAGCAAAGCGCACGTGCGCGCACAACAGAGCCCAGAGCCTGGTGCTCGACCAGAGGTCGTCCTGAAAAGTGGAGATCTTTGTCTTCGACCAATGTCGCGCCAGCGGACGAAATGCGCCAGCACGCGCTCAGACCGCGTAAATAACGACGGGCGCGTTGTGGGGAAAGGGGACGGCGCTCTGCGAGTGAGATGGGCGAAAAAGCTCCGTATTCTTTCCGCCTGCGTCGCGTAACTTGTGTCGCTTCCTTCCCCTCTTCCCATTCCGGCCGCTGGTAACTGCTTCGATCTTTTAGCAATCTTTCTTTTTTTTTGTTAATTACGCTTCTGCATCGCCTCACCATCGGCTCGTGCCGTTTGTCGCTCCTTTTCGTCTTTTTATCGTCGCGAACGCCCTATTTGCTATCGATCGCGTCCTTTGCGTCGGATTCGACCCCCGTTCTCCCCAGTTGACAGGACGTCGGTCTGCGCCAGCCCAGCCAGAGCATTGCGCCATGGCTCCTGCACGGCGGCGTGCCTCGGCGCGGAACGAGACGGCCGAAACTGCTGCTCCAGCCGCAGCGGCCTCGGGTCGGAGCCAAAAGAAACAACCAGCGAGCAGCCGACGCCGTGGCCGGGCCCAGCCCGAACCTGAGCCCGCGTCCGAGCCCGAGTCCGACGCAGACGATGTGGAGGCCGACGGCGCGGCCCAGGAAGACGACCAGGAAGGAGGCGAAGACGACGCGACAGCAGCGGAAGCACCACTGCACGACGACGCTCCGCTCGTGCGACTACGCTTCAACGAGCCACTCGCCTGGCGCCCCGGCCGGCCCATCCCCACCGAGGAGCTCATCCACCGACTCGACACCCTCAGTCGCGAGCTGTCCGACCTCGACCAGGAGTCCTTTGACGCCGACTCCCTGACCAAAGTCGCCAAGGACCTCGCCAGCCACAACCTCATTGGCCACAAGGACAAGGGCGTCAAGGCCTATGTCGCCGCCTGCCTCGTCGACATCTTGTGCCTGTGTGCCCCCAATGCACCCTTTACCCAGACCCAGCTCAAGGTATGTGTGCCGCTGGCTCGCGCTTCCTCCTTTGCGGCGGCAACTTGCTAACAGCCCAGGACGTCTTTGCCCTCTTCATCCACTCCATCCTGCCCGCCCTCCAGGACCCTTCCAACACCTACGACGCCCAGCACCGCTATGTCCTCCACTCGCTCGCCGAGGTCCGCAGCATTGTGCTCCTGAATGACCTCGACAACAGCGATGCTCTGCAGCTGCAGCTCTTCTCCTCTCTCTTTGACGCCATCTCCGCCCCCAAAAATGTCGCCGGTGGCCGTCTTCCCGCCGATGTCGAGCATGACATCAGCGAGATCCTCATTTGTCTCGTCGAAGAGGCCCCAAACATCCCCCCGAAGGTTGTCGATGTCATCATGGCCCAGTTCCTGCGTGCTGCCGCCCCCGGTACGCTACGGGACAAGAGCCCCCCCGGCAAGGACGAGCTGGACCGCTATCAGTCCACCCTGCTCCTCAAAGAGGAGCCACCTGCCTACCAGATGGCCAAGCTCCTCTGTCTGAACTGTGCCGACAAGATGACCCGCTCTGTCGCCCAGTACTTCAGCGATGTCATCATTGACTTTTCTGGCTCCGGGGCTGCTGCCGCCCGCCCCAATGGTCACCGGGGTGCCGGTGCGAGAGACGATGGCGACGCTGCGGCCGCCGAAGACGACGCGGACGAGGATGAGGGTACCCACGGTCCATCCGATGCCGACCTCAAGGAGATGCGCAAAGCCCATCTGCTGCTGCGCGAGCTCTGGCGCGCAGCCCCGCAGCTCCTGAGCAACGTCGTGCCCCAGCTCGAGGCCGAGCTCTCCGCCGACAATGTCTACCTGCGCAAGCTCGCCTCCGAGACGCTCGGCGACATGATCTCCGGCATTGGCGCCGCTGGTCCGCCGCCCCTGCCCACCTTGGATCCTGCTGCCTACCCCCCGCCGCGGCTCACCGACGAGCCACCAAGCCGTGTCTCTGACAGCGTTCTCACCACTCCCACATCACCCCACTCCTTTGCCCAGTCGCACCCCCACGTCTACCAGAGCTTCATCAACCGCAAGAACGACAAGTCGGCCTTGATCCGCGCTGTCTGGGCCACCGCCGCAGGCTACATCCTATCCACTGCCGCAGGTGGCGTTGGCTTGAGCCGCGAGGAAGAGACCGTGCTCGTGCTCGGCCTCGGCGACCGGCTCAACGACAATGACGAAAAAGTCCGCCTGGCTGCGGTTAAGGCCATTGAGTGCTTCAGCTTTCGCGACGTTATCACGGTCCTCGCTCCCCATGGTGGCGTGTCAAAAGAGGGCTCTGTCCTGGCCAGTCTAGCGGACCGCTGTCGTGATCGCAAGCCGCATGTGCGCATCGAGGCCATGGCCCTGCTCGGAAAGCTGTGGGCTGCCGCCACGGGCGATCTAGCGGCCGGCGATGATGCCGTGACCGCTGCGCTTTCTGCTGCTCCCTCGCGCATTTTCAGCACCATCTATGCCAACGATCTCGAGCTCAATCTGCTTGTCGACCGCATCTCCTATGAGTACCTCGTGCCACTATCGTACCCAGCCGTCAAGAAGTCCCAGAAAGCGGCGGCCGCCAATGGCCGCGCCGGTGGACAGCAGCCAAAGGCGTCCGCCGCTGCTGCTGGCGGCATCGATGCCGATGCTCTCCGTGCGGAACGGATCTTGCTGCTCGTGCGTTCGCTGGACACCGTCGCCAAGCGTGCCTTTTTCGCGCTCCAGAGCCGCCAGCCACAGTTCTCTGAAATTGTCATCCGTTTCCTCAACCAGTGCAAAGAGTACAACGGCGGGGTGGGCGAGCAGGGCCGGAAGGCTGCCCCTGCCTTTGAGAAGAGCGTGCAGTACCTGTCCCAGTTCTTCCCCGATGCGCCCAAGGTCCGCGCCGACCTGCAGCGGTTTGCCAAGCTCAACGATCCGCGCAGCTACCAGCTCATCCGCTACGTGGTTGGCCCCGAGCACGACTTCACCACCATGTACCGTGCTATGAAGGAGCTGGTTAAGAAGATCCATGCCACCAGTGCCAGCACCATATTGGACACGCTGCTGCCGCTGCTCTACCGCTCTGGCTGCATCATGTTCAACCGCAGCCACTTGACGACCATTCTGGAGTACGCCAAGGGCGGCCACAGCGACATGGCCGCTACCGCGAACGAGTTGCTCAAGGAGGTATCCCAGCGCAACCCGGTCCTGTTCAAGACCACGATTGGCGAGATCTGCCGCGAGCTGGTCACCCAGGCGCCCACCGAAACCCGTGAGAACGACCCCATCGTCATCGACTCGCTCAAGGCCTGTTCCTCCTTCGCCGCCAAGTATCCGGAAGAGCTGCCGCGTGAGCGGAAGTTTGTGCAGGCTTGGATTCGCTTTGCTTTGTACGGACGACCGGAGAAGGCCGCCAAGTACGCCGTGAACATCTTGCTGGCAGGCAAGGACGAGAAGAGCATGGTCAGCGCCACGGAGCTCGCGCAGAAGATCACAGAGGACTTTCGGTTCGACGCGCCACGCTTCCTAAACAAGCTGGTGGCCGCCGGTCAACTGGCCCGATCAGCCCCCTCTGTTGTTGCGGACGCGGAAGACGCTATGCGGAAACAGGTTATGGATCTGATCCGCAACGTCCGCACGCCTGCGGCGTCGACGGACCCCAACTGGGTCGAGACCGCTGAGCTCGACGAGGAGGGGCGTGCCAAGGTACTGAGTCTTCGGTTCTTGGTACAGCAGCTCCTTGGCACGGTGGACCGCGATGAGGCCAAGCAGGACGCCAAGTCCATCCTCCGCTTCATGGTCAAGTTTGTCGCCCAGGACGGTGAAGCGGCCAAGACCAAGGACACGCCTGCGCACCACCGGGCCCATCTGCGGCTAGCAGCAGCACAGGCCATCCTCAAGATCTGCGCAGACCGGCAGCTGGACGAGCTTCTCTCGCCCTCCGACTTTGACACGCTCGCTCTCGTGACCCAGGACCCGCGGCCCCAGGTGCGCCGCCTGTTTATCGAGAAGCTGCAGAAGTACCTGGTGCTGGGCAAGCTGCGCCCACGGTTCTACACCATTATCTTCCTGGCTGCCTTTGAGCCGGTCCGCGAGTTCCGCAACCAGATCGAGACGTGGATCCGCTCGCGGGCGCACCACTTCCAAATCGCCAAGCAGCACGTCCTCGAGGGCGTCGTCGCACGGCTGATCTCGCTCCTGGCGCACCACCCGGACTACGGCGCGGATGCCGACGACCTCGTGGACCATGCGCGGTACATTGTCTTCTTCTTGGACAATGTGGCGACAGAATCCAACCTCGGCCTCATCAACAAATACGCCGAGCGCGTGAAGCAGACGCTCGATGGGATCAAACCAGAGAGCAGCGACCATCTCTACGTGCTGTCTGATTTAACGCAGGCGACGATTCGCAAGTTCCAGCAGCGCAAGGGCTGGGCTCTCGAGCCGTATCCAGACAAGGTCGGCGTGCCGCAAGGCCTCTATGCACCGCTGCCATCGCACGAAGTGGCGCTTGAAATTGCAAGGAAGCAGTACATCCCGGACGGCGTGGAAGAGCGTCTCGATGAGCTTCTCAAGGCAGCCGAGCGGAAAAAGGCAAGTCCAAACATTGACTCAGTTTGCACCTGTTCCATCTCACTAACGTTTGCCGCTTGGAATAGAAGCGCAAGTCCACGGACGACTATCATCTGCAGCACGGCAGCACACAGCACGCGACAAAGCGGACCAGAACCGAGTCATCAGACCCCAGCAGAACGAAGAAAACGGCCTCTTCGGGTGCCAAGCCCAAGTCGGCGGCGAAGCGGACAGCCCGGCCCCCGGCGGCCCCCAAGGCAAAGGCGTCGTCCTCATCACGCATACCGGACGCGGAACGCCGGCGTAGTGGCCGTTCCGCACCGGGCCAGCAGTCCTACGCCGAGCGGGACTCGGACGAGGACGACGAGGAGATGCTCAACGGAGTGGCCGAGTGGCAGTATCTTGAAGACGACAGCGACGACGACGATGATGACGAGAAGGCGGGCAAGAGCCGGAGAAGCGGATCCAAGGCGGGCGGCGTCTGGGGCCAATCGCTACGGAACGCATCGGATTCGGATGGCGACGAAGACGAGGACAACGACATGGCCGAGGACAGCGCAGGCGGCAGCGATTAGGAACGACATGGACGTTGGCAGTGAAGGACGACACTGCGGATCTTTCTGGGTGTAGCGAGGGGGGGAAGAAGTTAGACGAATGATGGGGGAAGAACAAAACCGGACAGGGACGGTTGAGCGTTGTGATTTTCAGGCTCTTTCTACGGATCTTTTCCTTTTTTCCCAATTCTTGAATGTCTTTTCTGTTTCGATTAATCAACCCAGCAAATAAAGCAGCCCATGAGGGTGTAGGGACTTAAGTGTTTTTGTTTCGTGCCTGTAATGCTTCTATCAAACCTCGATATGAAAAAGAAATCCAACATGCTGCATTGGAAAGACACAATAGCTATGTAATCGAGGAGGAAGACGTGGTGAAGGGGGGGGGGAAGAACTATGCGCCATGAAGAAGAGAAAGTGAAAGCAGGAGATATGAATGAAAGCAAAGAAGATAAAGACAAAAAGAAAACAGAGATTCAAAACAACAGGTTTTGAATTCTTCTTTTGCTGCCCGTGCCAACTCCCCGGAAAAAAAAAGCCCCTTTCTTTGCATGCCAAAGAAAGAGAGACAAAAGACAATGAAGAAAAAAAACGTACAGACGTCGCATCAAGGAGATCAAGCCACAACCAACGAAACAAAAAGAAAAGGAAAGAAAAAGCCAATAGACCCCAAAGAGAAGGAACACCCTCTCCTGGTTCTAGTTGTCTGATGACCGCGACGATGCCCGGGACGAGCCCGGCCAGCTGTTGTCGTCGCTGTCGTCGCCAGCCGGGTCCTGGCCGGCATTGTTTTGTGCCGGCGCGGCGGGCGCCTGCTGCTGTGGTGGTGCGCTGGCCGCCGGCGCCACCGGCTGCGGGACGCCACCACCGCCGTACCCAGCGCCGGGGGCCGCATGCGACTTGGCCGCCGCGTCCCGGGCCAGCCGCTGTTCGACCTTCTCGCGGTGAAACCGGTTCTTCAGGTGCACCTCGAAGTTGCCCACGGTCGTCTCCGGGCCGGGCGTGTACAGCTTGCCGGGGCAGTCGTGGCAGCGGATGCGCGGCAGGTACCAGAAACGATAGTTCTCCAGCGGCTCGCCCGCCTGCGGGCCCAGCACCAGCTGCTCGTTCTTGTTGAACACGCTGTACCGCATCACGCCTTCGAACGAGTCGTTCGGGTAGCTGCGCTCGCGCAGCTGCTGCAGCGAGTCCAGCAGCCACTGGGGGGGTGGAGGCTATTGGCTTTTGTTAGGGACTGGTCTCTTCTCCTCCGTGTCTTGGGGGGGGGGATATGGAGGCTTACCGCTGGCGGTGCGTCGGCTTCCGACTTTGGCGGCGGCGGCGCCGGCAGCCGTCCCAGATGGCCGTGGGGAACGGGCACGCGTGAGGGGGCCAGCGCATTTTGGCCCGAGGGCGTGGTCGGTGGTGGGCCCATCGGGCCGGCGGCCGACGGCAGCTGTGGCGTGTGCGAACCCCGTTCGGAGCCAATGCCGCCCAGTGGCCGCGTCTTCAGCTCACGCATCAGCTTTTGCAGCCGCTCCTTGCTGACCTTGACCGTCACAAGAAGACGCGGCACCGCTGCACCGTCCAGAGCAGACGGGTCGTGTGCTGGCTGGTCTTCGTCGTCGTGCTGCTGCTGTGACTGGATGTCAACAGACTCATCGCGCAGATCGCGCGTCGTCCGCCGCCATGTGCCGCGCGAGGACGACGGCATGGCCGCCATGTCGGCAGCCATGGCCTCGGGTGTCTCGGACCGGCCCAGGTTGGCAATGCGCTGCTGCGCGGCCGTCGCGGCACCACGCAGACCGCGGGTGCGGGCCGTGCCGCCTGCCAGCTGCGGCTGCGACGGCGAGTCGGGCGACGAGTCGTCGCTCTCGTCCGAGTCGGACACGTCGCCGTCCCGGCCGCCGCGGCGGCGGGACAGCGGAGCCCGCTTGTAGAGGCGGCTTTCCTCGACCGTGGCGGCGGCACCGGGCAGCACAGACGAGACGACGAGCGTGCGGACGGTGCGCTGGCGATCCTTCAGGTCGGGTAGGATGGGCCCGCCGCGGCGGTTGACGGAGCGCTTTTGCCGGCGCTGCTCGCGCGAGAAGATGACTTCGTTGCGTTCAAACTCGGCCTCGCTGAGCTCGTACAGGTAGGGAGCATATTCCTTAGCTTGCTGCTGGGGACGAAAGACGGCGGGCAGTGGTGAGGGCAGGAACGCAGCAACCAGGTCTGGGTCTTCGATGGGCCGGCCGTCGAAGGCGTGGCCGACGCTGTAGAGACCGCGGGTGAAGAGCTGGGTCTGCTCGCGGATGCAGTGCGCAATGGCGGTTGTGAACTCGCCCGACAGCGAGAGGTCGCGGGCCATGCTGGCGGCAAATTCCTCGGGCGAGTTCATGGGGTTGTTGATCTCCCACTCGAACTGGTCGACCAGGGTGTGAAGGCCGATGGTGATGTTGAGCTTGACGAGGATGCGCATCTCGTCGTTTTTGTAGGCGGAGTAAGCCAGCTCCGGGTCGAGCGCGTCCTCGTCCGAGTAGACGAGTGGGTAGAAGTCGCCCAGCTGCTCCTGTATCTGCTGCACGACCTGTTCGTACACCGGGTTGGACTGGGGCGGCCGCAGACCCAAATCCTCCATCAGCTGGCTCGTAAACAACTCTGGCGGGACCAGGCGGTCGTGCAGGTTCCAGGTGAAGGTGTCGCGCAGCTTGAGCTTGTCCCACTCGACATCGATGCGGATGGGGACCAGTTCCTCGTGCAGCTCGGCCTGTTTGGCCATGTCCTTGCGCGCGTACTTGAGCGGCGTCGTCGTGCGCCGGCCGGGGCGCAGTTTCATCATGGGATAGAGGATGCGCGGCGGGCCATTCCCCTCCGTGTAGCCATTGCCGAGCCCGACGTAGCCCTCGCCGTAGATGTGGCGTGGCGGGAACCACGGACGGTAGTCGGTGCGCAGCCGCCGGTAGTCGTCGGCATACATGTTGAGGTTGCGAAACTCCTTCTGCATCTGCACTTGCGCGGCCTGCAACGCGGCCGAGTGCAGGTTGTCGCGTGTCTGGTAGCGCTCGACGAGAATCTGGTTGAACAGATCTTTGTCGCGGCCCGTCGCCGCCTTGGCGGACTTGCTGGGCGAAGGGGAATGGGCGGAGGAGGAGGAGGCATGGGCGGAGGGGGCGGTGTCGGCGGAAGAGGGCAAGAAGGTGGCGGCGGCGGCAGCGGCGGCGGGATTTGCTGGCGCATCGGACGGCGATGCAGAGGCGGCGACAGAGCCGGCAGCGGACGGCGGAAACGATGGCGTCTGGCCAGGGTTGGACGGCGTCGACGCGACGCCTTGCGGCGCCGAGGCCGCGGACGGAGCCGACATGGCACGGGCGAGAAGGCCGGCGCCGTGCAGCAGCGACGGCAACAACGGCAATGTGTCTCGGGAGAACGAGCAAGCGCGAAGAGGGGGGCGGCGCGGCGTTGATGGCGGGTGTGCGCGGCCGATGGCTGGTCGTCGAGGATGGCGGTCGTCTTTGGCTGGGAGGCGCTCAGAAAAAGGAATCGCGGTCGTGGTGCTTGGTTAGCCACGGGCGCCCTGCAGCGAATCAGGAGGCTCGTGTCCGCGTCGGTGGAGATGCAGGGGCTACAAGTAGCGCTACATGGGAACGCAGCAGTGCTATGCGGGTCAGCCGCGTACCGGTACAGGGGAAAATAGCGGCCCGGTTGTAATAATGGAGTACTTGGAGGCCTAGCAAAACTCCGCAGAAAACGCACCCTGATAGGTAACTGCTTAACAGCGGCCAGCATACCGCAGCCCACAGGGCTTGCAGGATAATGCTCGCAAGAAAACAGAAAACTCCCCGCCAAAAACCTCGACGTAAGAGTTCCCCGCCATCACTCGGCGGCGCGGTCTCGTGCCTAGGCGTGTTTCCCCCCTCCTATTTTCCTCCTTACAACTGAAAAGCTTCAGAACCAAGCTTTTCCTCGGTCTTCTTGCTCGCTATTTCTCCCTCCAAGACCTCAATTTCGGCCGCAACCCGGTATAAACCATTCAAAATGGCGACCGACGAGAAGGAAATCGGTACGTGCCGAGCTATGGCTTTTGATTCTTTTTTGTCTGATTTTTCATACATTTTTTCGGTGCTTCTTTTGCTTCCTTTTTGCTTCCTGATCTTCGACTCGCTCTTGCAACGACCATACTGCCACTGCCTCAAGTGTTGGGCCCCGACTAACAGCCGTCTCTGCCTTAGACTACTCTCTCAACAACCCCGACACGTTGACCAAGTACAAGTCGGCGGCCCAGATCTCCGAGAAGGTCCTGGCTGCCGTGTCGGCGCTCTGTGTGGCTGGCGCCAAGATTGTCGACATCTGCGAGAAGGGCGACCAGATTCTGGAGGAGGAGATTGCCAAGGTCTACCGCGGCAAGAAGGTCAACAAGGGCTTCTCTCACCCCACCACCGTCTCGCCGAGCTCCTATGTCACGCCCTACACGCCGCTCAAGTCCGATGTGAGCGAGGCGGCCACCGAGCTGCAGGCGGGCGAGCCGGTCAAGATCCAGCTGGGTGCGCAGATTGACGGCTTCGGCTCGATTGTGTGCGACACGATCCTGGTGCCCGAGAGCGCGGACAAGGCGGACGCCCCGGTGACGGGCAAGTCGGCCGACCTGCTGCTGGCAACATACTACGCCAACGAGCTGCTGCTGCGGCTGCTCCTCCCCCCCGGTCTGCTGGCGAGCGGCTCGGACGAGGAGAAGGCCAAGGCGGCGGCGGCCAAGCCGATCACGCAGAGCAAGATCAACGCCCTGCTCGAAAAGGTGGCCAAGTCGTACGGGGTCAATCTGATTGAGAACACGACGTCGTGGCTCTTTGAGCGCAACGAGATCGAGGGCAAGAAGAAGCTCATCCTGGCGCCGGGCGAGGGCGCCAAGAGCGAGGGCAACGCCGAGGTGGGCGATGTGTGGGGTGTGGAAGTGGGCATGAGCCTGGGCGCGGGCAAGGTCAAGCAGCTGGAGCAGCGGTCGACTCTGCACCGGCGCACCAACCAGACGTACGGGCTGAAGCGCCCGACGTCGCGCAAGATCTACTCGGAGGTGCAGAAGAAGTTTGGCCTGTTCCCCTTCAGCCTGCGGCAGCTGGAGGACGAGCGGGACGCCAAGTCGGGCGTGGTCGAGTGCGTGCGCGGCAATGTGTTCCGCCAGTACGAGCTGGTCGGTGACAAGGACGGTTCGCCTGTGGCGCGTCTTCTGACGACCATTGGTGAGTTTCATTTTCCCGTTTCCCGTTCTCCCTTATTTTTTTAAATATGGGGGTTCACCCTACTAACTACTAAGCCATCACCAAAAACGGCATCACCAAGCTGGGCAGTGCGCCGGCCCTGGACGTGAGCAAGTTTGAGACGGACAACAAGATCACGGACGAGGAGATCCTCAAGATTCTGGAGCAGCCCCTGGCGAGGAATACAGGAACGAAGAGCAAGAACAAGAAGAAGAAGAAGAAGCCTGCCAAGAAGGCGGCGGCCAACGAGGAGGAGGAGAGCGACGAGGAAAGCGACGAGTAAAGTGGCTAGTGCTTCTGGATCTCGTTCTGTCTATATGCTCGTCACGTCTGGGTCATCATTTGCATATCAACATCTCACTCGGGATGAGATTCATCCGGGTGTTTTGACAATCATTGGGAAGATATAACCAATTAAAAAAAAGGAGACAGGACAAAACAGAAAATAAAAAAAGAGAAAAAGGAACAAAGGGCCGCGTCACCATCTCAGGAACACTGTGAAAAACATGCTTTACTCAGCCAAGCGCTCAGCCATGCTTTACACTCCGGCCTGACGTTGTTTCTTCGGCTTGGCCGCATGTCCTTGCCGTTTCGACCGCACTTCCAAGGGCTCTAGGCCATACTGGGCTCGTGGAATCCAGAGCCAAGTACGAGACGGGATTTTGTGAACGAGGAATTACGATGACTGTCCGCTGCCCCGCTCTCGCCATGGCATGGACAGACGAAAACGGGACAGACGGGAAAGAAGTCCGAGAAAGAGCATAGAGGGCAACCGAAGACGGTTAGAAAATGGTATGTCAAATCAAAGATGGACACGGGAGCCTTTTTGGTTGCTCTCAGCCGAAGCAAGCAGAGCGGGAGAGGAGAGTAAGCTCGCGAAACCAGGGAAGGAAATCAAACAAGATAGAAACAGACGGTGACTATTAGAATAAATAAAAACACAAAGAATTACAAAAGGCCGAAAAATAGGCAGAAAGGAACAAACAGTACCAGTGAGCCGAGGAGCTAAGTTGAGGAGCATCACGTAGTCGGAGAAGGACTACGCAATACCGTGAGGTACGAGTACGATACAAAAATACAACACACACAAAAAAAGAGGAAACAGGGAAGATAGGCGAGAAAGAACGAAGTGTTTTCTAGGAAACGGAGGTGCGTGCTCAAGGGTAGCTACGTAAGTAGCAACGTCGGTAGCAACGAAGGTAGCAACGTGTGAAAATACATACTCCGTACGATTACGTGCGTATTACTCCGTGCCAATCCTCAGAGTAAACGAACGCGTTTCGAAAGGAGCATTGGGGAATACCATGTGGAGGAAAAGGCGTCGTTGGGCAAAGAAGAGAAGAAAAAAGAAAAACAGCAGAACGAAACAAAAAGGGTAGCAGCGCGAGGGCGCGTCGGTCGTGGCTTCCCTTTTGGCGACGAGGGAGGGGACTGTGCCGTTTCGCACGGTGCACGCCGCCCCTTTTTTTCCACTGGACAGAAATCAACAGCACGCGAAGAGATAAGCGACGAGAGAACGAAGAAAAGAAAGAAGGGCAATTGAAAATCATACAGAGCCGCAAATGCGCAGTATTGCAGGCCCCTGGTCGGCGTGTGGAATGCCGGGGACAGGCTCGCTCCCTTTGCTGCATTGCGCGGTGGTGGGTGGCAATCTCCCAATCGACCTCCTTCCTCCCTCCTTCCCTTTTTCTCGTCCTTATTTACTTTCCAACCGACACGCACTGTGTGCCTACGTACTAGACTCCTAAAGCACTGTAATAATACATGCGAATACGTGCGGACTCGGTCCCCATGCCTTGTCTTACTCGTCACAGTGTGTGTTCTCCGTTTTATCGACCGTTTTATCTCTGCTTTTGTCACGCGAAGATTTCGCTCGATCCCTTTCCATCTTTTCCATCTTTTCCATCCATTCTTACTCCTCCCCTCCTTTCCTTTCTCTGCAACTTCTGTTTGCTCTCTCGCCAATCCATTTCCAAACTCCCCCAGCACCTTCTGCTGCTGTTGTCCACCCCTGAGGTATGTGTAATTTCTCATTCTTTTGATTTTCTGGCCCTTTTCTTGTGCGTTTTCTTTTCCTTTCCTGCCTCTTTTGCTTTTCCTGTTTTCAAGCACTCTCTGCTCAGCTCGCGTTCTGCCAATCCCCGTTTCTTTTTGTTGTTCGGGTTGCTGACATGGGCCCCTCCGCTGCAGGACGCGCAAAGTGAACACGACGTGAGGCGCGCGAGGCGTGAAAATCAAAAAGCTAGGGGGCAGCACTAAGGCAGAGCTCCTTGTTTTCTTGATTAATACCCACCCACCACTCGTCACTTTTCTCCCTTCATCTATACCCCCCCCCCCCCCCCCCNNCCCCCCCCCAACATCAAATACACCACCATAACCTTACTCTATGCACCGCGTCGCCTTTTCTCCTCTCCTTGCCTCTACGCACCGGCTTCCAGCTTTGATTTCGATCATTCTATCTGGGGTTGCACGCTGCTTTATCGGACACTAGCGACCTCATTTGCAGGCGATTCGCGTCGTCTAGCGACTCGACTTAAAGCAGTCAAAGCAACAACGAGAAACCCCAGGAACCGATATATCCCTCGCCACTCAACCTAGCACCATACGAATTCAAAGAGAAGGTGCAAAGGGGAGAGAGAAGACTGGGGCACCCAGTCGAGCCTCGATATCGGTCGCCCAAGTGGAAGCCAAGCGGTGGGCGTGCGCGGGCGAGGATCCCGAGGAAGAGCAGGGAAAGCCGGAACAAGGAGAGACAGGACAGCAGAGGACACCGGGAACCGAGGTGTTCCTTTTCTGCCAGGCGTCGACCCCGGAATAGACAATGCCTCTCGGAGTGCCCCCCGCCGGTGCTGCGACCACGCGTGCGACGCGTTCGCGCTTCTCCAGTCCCCAACTCAGCACCACCGCGAGCGATCCCGGTGCCGGGCCGAACGGCAATGCAAGCACAGGCAGGGGCCAGAGCAGGTATCGCACCACCTCGGACAACAATGGTAACCCATCGGCCGGCAGTTCACTGGGCAGCGGCATGGCGTCTTCTCAAACAAAAATCACACACTGGTTCGAGCCACCACTCCAGAACAAGTCCAGCTTTGAGGAGGCGGGCTTCCAGCGGCATGGCGTGTTCGAGAGCATGGCACCGCTGGGCGCCCTGCCAAAACCGGGAAGCCTGACCAAGCTCATTAATAGCCTACCAGAGGAGAAACTTTACCACGAGGGTGCGGCGTCCCACAGCAACCGACCAGCCCTTAAGCAGCCGCAGGACCGGCAATCCATAAAAAAGCGGAAGCGACTGCAGCAGCAGGCACGGCGCCAGCGCCAGCGGGAGGAACGGGAAGCACAGAACCGCCCACGCGAGCAAGGGGCTGGTCTTGCCCAGGACGGCAAGCAAGACAGTTCGATCGGTCCGGAAGAACAAGACGACCTGGAGGACGAGGATGACCAGTATGATCTGGACGACCAGTACAGCCAGCGGCCGACGCGGTCGTCTTCCCTTGAGGAGACGGGTCCGGATGACACCACCGATATGCACAGAGGCGACAAGGAAGGGGCAGCAGCTAGCCCAGCTGACGTTTCTGCAATGGACGCAAGTGACAAAGCCGGACACCATTGCGCCCACGACCGGCTCGATGACGATTCACAGGACACCCCTAGTGAGCGGCGAAAACCACTGCCTAATTTCTCCTCGATAGGCAGCCAGGAGGTGCTGCAGCGGCAGGCCGATCCAGAAGAAGAGAAGTCGGCCACGCGAACAAAGAAGATCATCCTCAAGGTTCCTGGTTCCTCCAAGTTTCGTGTGCGTCCTTTTGCCAGGTCAGCGGTGACACCAACGGACACTGCAACCGACGGTGCATATGGCGATGCAGACAAGGAGGGAAGCGACGCCGATGCAGACGACCAGATCCGCGATACGACTCGCCAAAGCCTGCCACAGAGCAGCAGCACTATTCCGACAAAGATTATCATCGGCGCCCACAGGCGACGACTACCAGATGTTGCTGTCCCTGCATCTGGATGGTCGGTGAAGCAGGCAAACAAGGAGCAGACAACAGCAGATCCGTCACCAGAATCTGCTGTACCAGAAAAGTCCCGTCAGGAGCTCGAAAAGACTGTTCCGTCAAAGCCGAAACGCCCTGTTGGGCGTCCCCGTTCACGGCGATCGATCCTTGCCGAGAGGAAAGCGTCCAAAGAGAAGGCGGACCTTGAAGCTGCGCAAGCCGGGCCTGCGGCCGAAGGCGAAATCGAAGGCGGTGCTGAAGCACCCCCTGCTACCTCAATGTTGCAGGCTGCTGATGCTGCTGAGACTGCCCTGGTGCCCGACGCCGCCAACGACGCCGCCAACGTCACTGCAGTGACCCTGGATACAGAGGCCGGTCGCTCAGACGTTCAAGGTGAAGATGTTGCTGCACCGCCACAGGCAGTGACAAGCGATGCACGGGACAACGATGTGAAGCGGGAATTTTCAAACTGGCACGAAATTGGCGACAGTGACTACGATTCGGGTTCGGAGCGTTCCGAAGCATCGTACAGCTTGCCGTCAGCCTGGTCTCGCCCTGGATTCAAACGGCGGCCACGATCCGACAGCAATGCCACGGAGGTGGACAAGAATGTCACGGACACTGTTATCGAAAATGCCGTGGAAGAAGCCCTACGTCACTTCCGCTACCCTACGGCCTGGGCTCTGCGAACGTTATACGACGAGCAGTGCTCCAGCCAGGCGTTTCTTGCCATGGTCGAAGGCGTTTTCCACCAAACCGCCGATCGGGATACGCTGATGACCTTTGCCCATATGGTACACGAGAAAAAGAAGGAAGGCAAGAAAAACGACCAGGGCTATCACTACTTCGTTCCGCCCGACACAGGTAGTGGCTCCGATATACCCCCTGAATCCCTCCGGGCACCCTATGCGCATCTCATCACAATGCGTTTGCCCAGATTTATGCGATCCGGTGATGACGGCGAGGAGGGTTTCGGCGGTGGCGACGGTGGTAGCGTTTTCACGGAATCCGACCTAGACACCGAAGCGGACGCGGACGTCGCCACCGATGCCAATGGTATGCGTGGCAATGATGATAACGCCGATGGGGATGTGGATATGCATGCGCGCAAAAGAGTCAAGCTGGCAAACAACACGTCCAGCCACCATGTCTCTCCCGTGCCTGGGGGTTTCGGCATCCGGGCTTCTGTGCCGACCCCTGCCTCCAGCTCGAGTGCTGGCCCCGATTCCTATTCTGCTTCTGCGCCTACTCCAAAGATGCCGCCAATCTTTGGGTCTAGGCGAGCGAGTGGCTCGCTTTCTACAGATCCCGACGGCCACGGCAACGACGCATCTGCATCGGCAACTGCCAATATGGTGGATGCCCCTTCTGGAAAGTCGGTGAAGAAGACATCCGGCAAAGAGAAGGCACAGTCAGAGCCATTTGAAGACGCAAATGCGAAGACACCGGCGTCAGGCAGCAGCAAGCGCACGCCTTCTATCGGCAAGACAAGCAGCGCTCGCCACAGCATGTCGGCTGGCAAGCCCCCGGCGAACGGAACAGTGACAACACAGCGGAGCAGGACCGACTCTATGGCTAGTACCATGTCGTCGCTGTCGTCTGCTGTGTCGCCCTCCCCGCCCTCTCCGTTGAAGAAGACGGTGGCCGTGGACAACGCAGGCAGTCAAGACGTCACTATGGTTGACCAAGACGACGGCGAAGGCGACGGCAGCAACGCGGGTGGCAAGGAAACCAAGAGCGAGAGCTTAGGCAGCACTACGGCCAAAGGCCCCGGACGACCGAGCAAGCGAGGGCGGCCAAAGGGGTCAACAGCGGCGGACCGCGGTGCCGACGCGAAGGGCGGAAAGGACGCGAAACCTGGGAAACCCGGGAAGCCCGGGAAAACCGCTGACGGGAAACCCGTCACCAAGACCGGCTCCGGCAGAGGCGGGCGACGACAGGGTGCCGGACGACCGCCGAAGGCGAAAGTGGCAGCGATGGCGGCGGCAGCAGCAGCGGCAGCAGCAGCAGCTGCTGCTGGCGAGGCCGGAGAGCCTGGAACGGCCGGAGCAGCGCCTGTGGCCCCTGGGAAGACGCCCAGCCAAAGGGCCCAAAAGGCCGCGCCAGCGCCCGGGTCAGCACCTGAACCCACGCCAGCGGCCCCCCTGCAGCCAATGGCGACCCGAACTAAGTTAGCCAACAAAAAGTCGCCCGCCTCATCTCAGCCCGCATTAATTTCTCCTTCGTCTCCCTCCTCCTCTCACAAGCCTGCACCCCCAACTCACACCACACCCGCGCAGCAACGCGCGCGGCATCAAAACACGCGGAGATCCACTGCATCGGCAGCCTCGGCCGTGGCGGGATCATCCTCTCAGGAGATGCCTGCCGTCGTGGAGGGACCGGCCGCTGCGCGTTCGGTCTCTACCGCGAAACAGGCCGCTCAGAGCAAGACAACGCGAAGAAGCACCAGCGCTGTGCCGCCGGCGCCGACGCCCAACGCGGCGCTGGATGCGCCACCAGAGGGTGTCTCTTCTACGCAGCCTGTGCATACGGAAGACCAGGTGGCGCGGCGCGAGCGCTTGCGGCGCGAGTCGCGCAACATCACGAATGGGATCTCTGCCTTCCCCGTGAGCTTTGCGCGCGGGGGTACCGCAGCGAGAAGCGATTCTGGCGATGCCTCCTTTGCAGAAAGCGCGTCTTCCAAGCGGAACAGACGCGCCGCTGCTGCTGCTGCTGCGCTGGACGCGCCCACGAGTCTGCTGCAGACACCGCAGCAGCAGAACCAGCGCCAGCTGCGCACGTCCACATCCGGCACCATGCGGACGACGCGCTCATCGCGCAAGCGGCCCTTTGATGAGGTCGATGCCGACGTCTCGCCCAGCAGCGGCGCGTTCCCGCCAGAGGACTTGGCATCGTCCTCCGGTCGCCCGCAGACGCCCCTGCCCTCCAATCTGACCTCGCGTGCTGGCACGCCTGGCCCGCGCTCCAAGAAGCCGCGCGTTGGGCTACGAGTCAAGACTTCGTGAGTGCCCCCCTTCTACCTCCCTCGTCTCTCCCGCCCTGTTGTTCCTGTGGTTTTCCCTTCCACGCGTTGCTCCCTTTCTGGGGCTGTGTGTCCCGCGAGAGGAGGAGCAGTGCTACGATGCGGAGAAATCGAACGAAATGGAAAACGGGCCGATGGCCCATGTCCTGGAAAAGGCCACCTTGCGACTGCATCCCGCACGACCAGCATCTCTCCTCTTTATCGATGCGTCTTTTGTCATGGCTAACGACTTCCTTGCAGGCCAATCAAGCAGAAAGCTGGTGTACCGGCCGGCTTGCCTCGCCCTAGAGAGCGTGGGAGCCCGGTGGCAAATGGCACCCCGTTGAACCCAGTAAGTTCTTGCCCGCATCATCTTCTGGTTTCTTGTTTTTCTCCCTTCTGCCCAGCCTTCTCTTTCCTCTGCCAATCCCCCCCCTATTTTGCCCCATACCTGGTCTCGGGCTTCGCCAAATCCTGTCGGAATTTCGCCCAAACGCGTCCACTTGTTTCATTTCATGCCCGGCCCCACCACAGTCGTGCCTGGGCGCTGGCTGCCCTTCTCAGCTCGTCCTGTGCAGTTTCCTCTGGCGCAAAGAAGCGACCGGGCACAGGAGAAGACGACAGCGATGTGATGAGAGGCAGTGCCCCTCTTCTTCCATCGATGTTGCTCGTCAACATTTTCTCCAGCGACTGGTCAGCCCTGGGCCAACCTGTATCTTACACCTCGCTGCATTCATTCTCTCTTCCTTTTCTTTTCTTTTCATTTTTGCAATGTGCCTGGATATATGGTTTCCTGTCTAGGCATCTTGTTACTGGACGCTGGCAAAGAAGCGGAGAGCGGAATGCAAGGGAGATGCGTTGCTGACCGCCTTTTTCCAGGATGACAATGACGATTTTTGCGGTTCGTGCGGTGGAAACGGCGAGCTGGTTTGCTGCGATGGCTGCACCCGGGCATTCCACTTTCAGTGCGTGGACCCGCCGATGCAACAAGAAGATAATGATTTGCCTGAGGACTGGTACTGTAATGTGTGTCTGGCCCGGCGGGACCCGTCCTCTTTGGTCCTCCACCGAGGCGTGTTTGGCAGTCTCCTCAACACGATGGACAGGCAGAACTCGGTGGTACTTCGCCTTCCTGCCGACATCCGCAACTATTTCGAGGGCGTCAAAACCGGTCCGGACGGCGAGTACGAGGAGGTTGAGGCTCCTAGCAACCATCGGCCAAGGTTCGTTCTCTCTCCTCTCACTATAGTTGCTTCGTTGCTTCTTCTAACACTTTACCAGGAGGCGCGGCTACGATGAGGCAACAGACTTCTTCCGGCTGCGGGACGCGGACGGAAATATGGTCCTGTGCCACAACTGCCACCTCTCTGCGGAGGAGAACAGCAGACCGATTATTCCGTGTGCGTTTTGCAAGCTTTGGTGGCACATCGACTGCGTCGACCCGCCCATGGCAGCTCCGCCTGCCTTGCGCAACTGGCGTTGTCCGGCCCATGCAGACGACATCTTGGCCAAACTGCCTGGCTTACTAGGCCCGGCACACCGTTTCCGCAAAGTCAAGGGCGCACCCATCATCAAGCCCGTCTACTCTCGTGGCATGATCAACGACGGTTTCATCGAGTTCAACTCCGACGATGACGAACCCGACAGCAACGCCACATGGCAGGGCCTCAAGTCGTTTGGTCGCATCCACCGTGTCAGTGCCCGTGGCGTGGAGCTTGACTTTCTGGAGCAGTACGTATATTGCACTTTTGATTCCTCCTCCCCATGGACAGGAAAGTAGACTAACGTTTTGTAGCGTCCGAGATGAGCAACGGAAGGGCCAGCGGCGGCATGAGCGGATCAATCGATACCAGGGGCGTGCTGTAATGCCACACAGACCCTGTTCCAGTACCGCGCACAAAGCTCCTGCTGCTCAGTCTCTGCCAGCGCCCGCTTTGCCAGGACCTTTTCTGGTTGACCGTCGCGGCATCGACCAAGCACAGGCTGCGCACAACCTGGCAGCTCTCCAAGAAAGTGCCGGGGCCAATGTTGATCGCACCGGTGAACTGATCAACGCACTTTTGGTATGTTGGCGTTGTTGTTTGTAAATTTCATTTTCTCTTTCTAACACTTTTCAGTCTCATGCCGATGCAGGCGTCATCTCTTTGATGGCACAAGGCAGCCCAGTCAACATGCGGAGCAGCTCAGATCTGACGCAGGACGACCGCACCGCTCTGGCAGCCATGCGTGCCAGGATCGACCAACTTCTGCTGCGCTCCTCCAAAACAGCAAGCCCGTCGCCAGGGGCGACACAGGCATTAATAACCGAGGCAGCCGCGGATGGGACGACAAAGGACGCAGAGCCGGTCGACGGGCCAAGGAGGCAAACCACGCCTGCTGCCGCTGGGGTAGGCGAGGAATCTGATGCACGTGATTCCAGCGAGGCGGGACGGCGAGAACCCGAGAAATCCTCCTCTGACAAAGACGGCGCGGCTTTGAGAAGAGACAGCGACGAGCCCGACAACGAAGGAAATGCAGACTTGCCCCAGCAACCGACGGAAGGGTACAAACATGGCAGCGACGGGCTAGGCAGCAGTGGACAGGACAGCGATGAAGAGCGTAGCCGACGCCAGCGCAAGATCTCCAGCGCCGCCACGGGCGCGGAGGCAACAGCAGCAGCAGAGGTCAGGCAATCTACGCTCCCAACACCGCCCCTAGCCTCCTCTGATGCGGCTATCGACCAGGGCGACGAGGAGCATGGGCAGCCTTCTGCCATGGCAGACACCGCGGCTGTCAATGGCGCGGGTCCTTCATCTCCTGCAGCAGCAGAAGAGCTGGGCGGAGGAGACAGCGCGCCGGACACCCCCGCCATCCAGACCGCGCAGGCAGTCCATGTCTAGAGACGGACGTTATGACGTGGGGGAAGCGAGACCAATAAGATAACCAATGCTCATTTTTTTTGGATTTTCTATGTTTTGCTGTGACGGTTGCCTGGAACACGACGGGGTGTAAGACGTCATATTATGTACATGCAGGTGTCTTCCTTGATTCTCCTTTTTGTCTTTGACCTCACGTCACCAGCGAGTATCTTTTTGGGCCGTGGGCCGGCCATGTTGCAATTTTGACGGCTTCCCCTTCCCCTAGACAAAAAGGGTTGCTTGTATAGAATGAGGCCAACGGTTTGTATAACTAGGAAACATGGCGTAAACAAAATCAACCCTCCTATATTTACTGTTGCTGTCTGTTTTTGTTCCGTGAACATTTTCCTATATTCTTTTTCCCTACCTACCCCCCCGCCCGCTCCCCCCACCCGAAGTTTTCCATAGTAAAAATAGCCCCAATGAAAAGAAGAAGGAAGTCGTTTCGTAGCAGCCAAAGTCATTGAGACAAGAACAACAACAGCCAAAAAAAACCCTCCCCAGACCAAAGAGTTGAAAAGCTCGACAAAAATAGAAAAATATAATATAGATAGAAGAGAAAGAAAGATGTGTGGCGTTGTTCTTCTAGTTCAAACACTTGTCACAACAAAACAACAAATGGCTTCAATGGTTCAGCGATATTGCCCAGGGCCACCCTCTTGATGCAAGTTGCGTCCTGGCCGTCCACGACCACCTCCACCCATATGCTGTTGTTCGGGCATGTAGGGCGAAGGCGCCGGCCCGCCGTAGCCATAAGCTGGCCCCATCCCGTAAGCCGAAGCAGGCATGTACTGAGGAGGTTGGGCGCCGCCATTTCCAGTCGGCATGCCCATGAGCGAAGGAGGCGCACCGGCTCCGGTGAATGCAATGTATCCAGCCTGCACCGGCGGGGGGTAGAAACCATTCATGTTCGGATTGCCACGGCCCAGGATGACACCTTGCTGGTACGGGATCTGCTGCATACCAACGGGGGGCACAGGTTGTCCCGCGGCGATGCCGTACACAAAGCCGCCCGGGCTATTGTAAGGATGGAATGGCGCCAGCTGCGGCGGCACCGCAGTTTCAACACTAGCACTGCCATCTCCACGCGGCAAGCCAAAACCCGACTCATAGCCAGCAGGATTGGGCGAGGAGCTGAAGTAGGGGTCCCCGCCTCCGTTGAACGAGGCCTGACTACCACCGTGTGGCGGTGTTCGCTGCTTCTGCGAGTCGGCGCCCTGATGGTGTGCATATGGGTGGGGTCCCTGGCCGAGAGCCTGCTGGTGGTTGTGATGGTGTGGGTGGAGCGCGTGGTGGCCGGCTTGCCGCGAAGACGGCCGCTGCTTGTCATTGTTCGTGCTGTGGTCACGGGAGCCACCAGTACCACTTGTGGTGCTGTTGCCCCCGCTGCTTCTCGTGGATAGACCAACTTCGTCCATGAGACGCTTGTAGCCCTGGGACGGTTGGGCGTTTATACGGACCAGCACATCCTTGACACTGTCGACTACTTGGCCGCGGACGTTCTCTTCGATGCAGGGAGATGTAATCACCTTGTACATCAGGGTTGCACCACAGGCGCTGTCGTTGAGAATTGCCTCGAGGACGCGGTCGTTCTGGGTAGAGAAGAGCGCCTTGAGAATGGTGTCGCGCGCCTCCGCCTCGTGCTTTTGATTGAAAACCTTGAGCACCGTCAGGTACGCCACCTTGTGTGTTCCAAGATGAACCAGGTATGGAACGAGCTGAGGAGCGAGCACCGTGCGGCGTTGTGGGAAGGTGCATGTGTCAAGCAGCCACGTAAGAAGAAGGGTCCCGTTCGCGTTGACTGCCAACTGCGCACTGTTGAGAGATATAGCAGCAGCCAGCATGCGTTGTTGATCCTTGTTTGCATGATGGCTCTCTAGGCAGGCGCGCATAGCACGTGCACCAAATCGGCCTTGGGCAATATCCCATAGTCTGCTCAGCATCGACTCGAAGATGAAGTTCGTGTACGGGGCGCCGAACTTCAAGCAGCATTGCAGGACGTAGTTTCCGTACTGGTCCAGAAACAACGGGACTGTGTACGGCCGGATGTGTTCGACAATTGTCGCCATCTGCTGGGGCGTCTTGCAGACATCAATGATTTTCTGCGCAGCCCAGGTGCCGTTTTTGTGAACGCCAATCTCGGCCATATGCGGCGCAATCTTGACGAGCATAGCGTCACGCACCTCGTCCGAGCAGTGCTCGAACAGCTTTTGGACAACAGTGTTTCCAAGGTAGTCCGATGACAGTTCGGCGATTTCCGGGAGCATTTCATATGCAATACGCTCAATATCTGCCTGAGACAAGCTCTGATTGTCGATGCGCTTGCGAATGTCCCGCAGCTTAGGTGCATCGTAGACACGAGTGCTCGACGGATCCGCAATGGGCGGGATCTCATCGACGAAGCCTGTGAAGCGCACGGCTTGTTGTAGGCTGTTTGAGATGCGGTAGGCGTCCTCGTCAGACGCACCTAGCTGGCGAACGATGCGCAAAATGTCATCTGTCATCTCGTTCAAGGCGGCGGGCGTAGCCACTGCTGGCGGAATGGCCTGGGACCCAAGAGCATTCGGAGACGCCGCACCAGTCCCATCAGAAAGGCCGCCAGCAGTGCCAGCGCCGCCGCCAGGAGCCAGTGCTCCGCCACCGATTCCGCCAGCAACTGGACCCAATGACGCCGCTGCCTTTCTGTCCGCAGCAAAGGGATCAGGGCTGGGCGAAGGGTAAGCACCATCGTGGCCAGGAGTGTTGGAAGACGAAGGGGGCTTTGCAAAGTTGATTCGCACGGGCCCAGCGCCGGGGAAGATCTCTTTTCCATTCAAGCTGGCGCGAGCGGTGATGGCACTCTCGACACGTTCAAAATTGACAAAGCCGCAACTCTTGAGCGTCAGTACGCGGACAGACAAGATGGGCCCGTATGACTTGAACATCTCCGTCAGAGTTGATGTAGTTGTTGAAGTGGGAATGCTGCCCAACCACAAAGCACTTGTTGGACCTTCAAGAGCTGGCTCGTCGGTGGATAAGAGACTCGCCGCAGCTGCAGCTGCAGTATTTCCAACATTGGTCGGATTGTTGCTATGGCTGTTGGAGCGGCCGAGGGACATGTTTGCCACAGCTTGTGGCAGCTGATCGTCAAAGTCTTTTTCCTCTGGAAGCTGAATATCGGAAGCCATCAAATTGTTGTCTAGCCGGGACGGTGTAGGAAAGTAGCCACGCAGCGTGCGTGAGCCCGGAGCGTCCAGCACACTGGCAGTCTGGGCACGAGGACGGTTCGCGGCAGCCTGGTTGGCAAAGGCCTGGACGGCCAGGTTGTGGTTGTGAATGGCGGCATTCGTAGCAGCAATCTGGTCCTGTAAAGCGGCCGCGTATTGCGTCTCGAGGTTGACAATGGCTGGCGTATCAAAAGCATCGTCATCGTCTTCGTCAGCGTATTTGTCCTTGTTGTTGACCGAGTAGGAGCGGAATCGACTAGCGGACCGCGTAAAGTCGGCCAGATTGGGTATGTACGGCGTGGCGAGCGTGGCGCGTGGCGGCTGTGGTGTTTCGACAAGACCCAGGTAGTCCAGGGTGCGCATGTGGACGTCGGTCTCAGCCGTGCCTTCTCTCGAGTACGTGGATTGGGCCGGGGAGCTTGGGCCATTGGACCCCAAACTGGCTATGCTTGCCAGGGTAGAGCCACGTTCGCGGGTGGTTGGATTCCAACTGCTGAAAATGGAGGGTCCGAAGGGGGAGATGGTCGATGGCGCCTGGCCAAAAGGACTTCGCTGAGGCAGAGAACCGGCGCGGAGACGTGATAGAAGAGTAGAGGAAGAAGATGCATTTGCTGTGGCCACGTCTGGCTGGGAATCCAGACCAGGCGACGGGGACTTGAAAGGCGTCTGCGAGGGTGTGGGCCGCGCAGTTTTGGGCAAGGGCCCGACACCACTGCCGAGGGTTGAGACGCTTAGCAACCCACCATTCCCAGCACCGCCAGGGGAGAATCGGGAAGGGACAGTCCCGGCACGTGCCCGGCGGCCAGCTGGCAGGGGAAGGAAGTCGGAGCTGGATGGCAGCTGGGCAAAATCAGGAAAGCCATCTGTTGGTGACTCCGGGATGTTCTCGCGCAGAGGGGTAGAGTTGCCACTCGTAGGGGGACCAGCCCACAGGTTGACGGGCATGCCAGAGATGCCTTCTTGGGCTTGGATTTCACGGGCACTGCATGCAGTTAGAGAAGAAAGCCCAGAACGAAAAGCCCAGGAACGGTATTCAGGGAGGGCATGGGTTTGGGTTGGGCTAGGTGGCGCCAATGAACGGGGAGGACGCACCGCTTGGAAAAAAGCCGACTGGAGGCGCCCATCTCGTGGGAAGGAGATCCATTGCCAGACCGGGAGGCTGCCATCTTTGCGGTGTTGCCGAGGCCCGGGGGAGGGAGACCAAATGGTGGGCGGACTGATGCCGTTGCAGCTGGCAGGTCGATGGGGGACGGATTGGATGTGGCAGGGGATGTTGCCCGTTGCTGGGTGTTTCCTGGCTGGGGAAAGTTGTTCAGGGCCAGGTCCGACCGAGAGGTTGACATTATAGATTATGCCTATAGGCAGGATAACTGTATTGGTGTTTGTTGGGACGCTGGAGAGTCGTGTCTATCTGGTCATTGAGGTCGTCTAGACGGTCATCCCGTAGAGTTGGGAAGCGTTCGTGTTGGATGCTAGGTGAAGTGTGGCAGCTTTGCACCGTGTCATCTAGCCTAGCAACGGGGTTTCGGAACTGAATGCACAGAAATGCGGGCAAGGCGGCGCGATAATGAAGCAAAAAGGGGTCGTCAGCACAAGAGCGCGCAAGGGTCGCCCGGTCCGCAGCGAAGGGGCAAGGTGATTCTTTCGACGGAGCAAGTGGCCGGTCCTTGTTCGCCAGAGTCGTCGGCAATGTCGTGTAGCCAACAGGAGCGTTGGTGTGCGGTTTAGCTGATGGATATCGTCGCTGTGCTGCTTCGAGGGCGTGGGGGGAAAAGGGGCGGAGTGTTTGCAAAGAACAACTAGAATTCCTATGAACAAAAGGGCGGGGCAAGGAGTGACGAGAAGAATCAAGATGAAGAGAACCGGTGACTGGGGACCAAAAAGGACGGATGAAGAAGCGATGAAGAAACGAAGAAGAACGAGGAAACGAAGACGAAGATCCGAAAGATGTCTCCAGGAAGCAGACGGGGGAAAAGAAGTGGGTCGGTTTCACGTTCCAGGAAAGAAGTGGGAATAAAAATAGAGCTGTTTTGGGTGAAGCTTGGGGGGAGGGGGCCGCTGGCCGTTGGCTCGACGCGACGGGATACTCCGTATACGACGCCGAAACGTTGGCGAGAACTATGCCAGGCAGGGCTCTCTGCATCCGGCAGGGGGGGGGACAAGGGGACAAGTGCGTAAAGATGTCGGGAAACAGCAAACCGAGCTTTCAGCCATTGAAAAGGGGAAGGAGGACCACCGTAAGATACTCCGTACTCGAGCTGCACTGGGGGGGCGAGACAGTGGGTTTCATCCCTGAGAGCGGTGGGGTTAGTGGCAAACCGCCCAGCCAGTAGGAGAGCTGCGAGCAATTGACGGACTCGATGCACCAGCTGAATCGGTGCCAAGGCTGTTGACGCAAGCTAAAATCTCAGCAAACTCCGTATTTATATCTTCAATGCAGCAGGACGGTAACAGCAGAAGGTTAATACCAATGGTATGCTTCCGGGTTGGACGTCCTGCCTGGCCCTTCCGAAGGACACCGGCGATTCCAAGGCCCATGTAGCCACGTTTGTTGTCAGCCAAAGCCACCGCATACTCGTATTCACTCCGTATATTATCATTTGCCTGGATATAGCAGTGCGCGTGTGCAGAGCCGTACGGTAAGGCATGGTCTTCGGGCACTTCTGGGTCAGACCTCTGCAGCCTGGTGGTGAGCGAGGAGAGTGTGCGGTTGCTAACAGTCACGACAACCCCGTGGACAGCGTTGTGACTGTCTTGTGTTTGGCAATCGGTAATCCCACACACTTGGCAACGTGGCTCATGTAGCCAGCAGTATAATGCTGTATTTGGGGTGATACAGAGCAGAGAGGCTTCAGAAGCAAAGGCAAAGGGGTGAGAACTATGCGACCTGGGGTTGTGGCCATACAAATCAAGACAAGAAAAAAGAGAGAAAAAAACAATACAATGCAACCCTAGCCTCCAAATACAAAACCCAACTCCGGTTCCGGGTGGTCGTCCATTGGATACTCCTGTAAGATGCCCCCGACGTGTTCCTTCCAACGAAAAAAGAAAAGAAAGCAAACGAACAAACAAACAAACAAACCTAACAAAAGCAGTCCAAAGAACATTAAAAAAGAAATAGAACCAAACAGAACGTGCAGTACAAAAAGCAACAAGGTCCAATGTGCATGGTACATGTAAATGGACCTTTCCACAATCCGTATCTGCAGCCTATCCTTGAATGCTGCTCCCCCACTCACCCAATACACAACTGAGTGACAGATGCAAGTACTCAGGAGCCCCAGAACCACACTGCTGGTTTTTCCGCGACCGCATACACAGTTTTCTGTGTACGTTCCCCTGCGTCTGCTGTCATCCTGTGTTCGGCGATCTTCTGAGAGGCAGCCAGCTCCTTCGCACGAAGGTGCTGCGTCGACTTTGCCTCGTATTCCGCATGCTCCTCCATCTTCCCTTGCACACGTAGCCACCACAACTTGGAAGAAATCTGAGCACGGAGAATGGACAGCTCAGTCCTGTCACGAAGCTCTTCGGCCTGTGGCATACGATGAGCAGCCTGGTCCAGAGAACCACGGACAGCTGTCTGTGCTTCTGCCGCAGCCTGCCTAAGAGGACCGGAAGCAAACTGCTGCGCTTTGTGGACAAAATGGCGACCGGTGCGGTCTGCAGTATCCCACCATTTCTCGCAACGTTCCATTTCTCGGTCTAAGACCTCCATTGCTGTCCGCGATGCTGCAGTTTTGTCGGTGTAGGTACGGATAGCCATGCCGGCGGAAATTGCTGCATCCAGGCCGGTGTCACGGGCCTTCTTGAGTGAGTCCCTCAAGATACGTGCACCTGCCTCGAGTAGTTTAGCACCAGTTGGATTTCCGAAGTCAACCGCAAACGTCTCGTTGATCTTGGGTCGCCGGGTAGTGACAACCGAGACGTTCATAACGCCGTAAGCATCGCTCTTGTTGATCCCGATGATTATGCCTTCGTCTGTGGTCGAGAGCATGGACTTCAAACGTTGTTGGCCACGCCACACGTCAATGTCGATTGCACCCCTTGCCAGCCATGTCGTTTTTGTCCCAGAAGGCACCTTCACGAGAATTTCGTGGTCGCTGTACACCTGGATCGAGCATCCAGTACTCTTGATCTCAGATTCCAACGCCGCCAATTCCCTTTTTAAGGCGTGCTGATACCCTCGGTCCGTCAAAAATCCCCCAAGGTGTGTCGGTGTCACCTGAACGCTGTTTCCGGAAGCAGAAACCTCGACGGTCGTTGTAGAGGTGAAACTGATAGTCACCGTCGGTGTCACAGATGGGACATAACATACCGACGGCTGGGTAGTTGCTGCGGCGTTGGAAGCATTCATGGCTTGTGTAACCGCGTATGCAGTGCCAGTGGACACGGCTTTAGGGGTGCTGAGTGGCGTCGTCAACAGCGTTAGGACGTATGGCGATAGGACTAGGCTTATGCATGTGCTGAAGAAAACAATAGAAGCCATGCTCAAGAGAGTCCTGACTTTTTGGCGTCGGACTAGCTCACAGGCTTCCGCGAATGTCCTAGAAAGCTCACGACGAGGGTCGCGGCCCCGACTAATGAGTCGCAGACAGCCTTTGACACCGCTGGCAACATCACCAAAGTTGCCCGTGACACCTCGCTCGTGCGTTTGCTTTGCCACCCCAGCTGCGTCAAGGGGCCTGTCGACTAGTCCGGTAAGGTACGCAAGATTCCGGTTCATCTGGCGGGCATCGATGCTGAGGAAGGAAGCCAGGTCGATGGGCAAACGCTCTGGGGCAATGGGACAATGTGGGTCGCGCGACTCAAGAGACAGGTGCACGGCAGCTTGGTCAACGAACTCCTGCCAGCGACCGGCCGCCGGAGACCGCGAGAAAGATTGCTCATGAGTGATGAAAATCGAGGGCACAGCGTGGCGAGTCATAAACTCCCAGGCGGCGTTGCGTGTCGCCTCCGCCTCAGGGCCGTCGTTGCCAGACACATAAAACACCGCCATATGAGGAAGCGTCCACTGGGGGCGCACCGCCGAGCCACTGGGAGAGACGACCGAAAAATATGTTCTCTCGTTATCCAAGGTGATCGAAACAACAGTGTCCTTAGAGTATGCGAAAGTTTCGCTGGCCACCTCTTCTGCTTTCGTGCACCGGTCCACTTTGATGTAGTAGTCTGACACGCCCATGAGCTGAATCTCGTCGATTTCAGGCACCTTTGCTGTGCCAAATGACGAGATCGGCATGATATTGTAGATGCCCATGTTGGATGCCTGACGGTTCTGGGCACCGTGTTCATCAGAACGACCAGATGGCGAAGAGGCAGACGCTAGCAGAGCCGAGGATATTTTGTACATGATGTCGTTGTACGCGGCATCACTGCCAACATACAGGACGCGCAGTGGCTCGCGGGTGGGCAGGCAGTGGTGTGCCATGGTCTGGCGAATCGTAGCTCGGAGACGTCTCGGTTGCTTGGGCGAAAGGCCCATGTCCTTGGCGATGACAGCCGATTCGGTTTCTGTGAAGTTTCGCACAGTATGCTTCACCGAAATTTTGTCGACGTAGACGTTGATTTCGTCTCCTTCGTTGAACTCGATGGACTGAGAAAGGGAGCTTGGTCCATCACCACCAATGTTGGCAGATGCAAATTCAAACTCGGGCGTAGTGGCATGCGACTGAGTGGAAGGGCTGCCCAGTGCTTCTTCGGCATAACGAATCGAATGGGAGCTTTCGCCGACACATGGGACGTCGGTCGGACTTCCAGCCCCTTCACTCTCATCATCGTCATCCTCGTCGTTGTCCTCGTCTTCATCCTCCTCGTCTTCATCCTCCTCGTCTTCTTCATCCTCTTCGTCGTCATCATAGACGGCATCGTGGCCAGACAGGCTGCGGACGTCGTCGGGTCGGGGATAGAGGTCGACGGAGTCGGCAAGAGAGTCACCGACAGATTCTGGACTTCTGCCATCCTGACTGTCACCATCGATGCTGCTAATCAGCTCGTAGGCGGAGTCGGCCAGACTGTTGACCTCGTCGGATGAGCACGGCTGCATCGTATCTACAGTGTCGGCTGAGCTCGAGGTGACCCAATGGGCTAATAGATGACTTCCCTCGGGCGTTGGAAAGCGTAAAGTGGACGTAGAGCTCGAGCCCTGGATGGATGTGTACTGCTGCAGCGAAGCACCGGATGTCTGCACGTTTGCAGAGTTGGGGAGCGGTGGTGACACAGGCCGAGAGGTTCGGGGATCGGTAGTGGAAGACGAGCGATGGGAGGCAAATGTGGGATGCTCTTCCATGGCTGATGGGAGAGGGAAGCCGGAAAGAGAAGGAGTCGAAAAGTCAGCCTTTTTTCCCTCAGTCAACGAAAAGAGCCGACAGTCGGAAGCACATATTCACAGGAAGTGGGCGGGGAGCAGTGAGTGAATGGGCACGGATAGGACGGGAAGAGGAGGGAAAGCACTGTCAGACACGGACGGTGTATGGCGGGGTGACTGTTTGTAGCGAGAACTATGGGATCGGAAAGAAAGCCTAGGAAGAGCCAACATACAAGTTCCGGTATGGGAAAAGCAACGTTGATCGTCGCTGCCACCGCTGCCTGATGTCTTATGAGGATGGTGGGGCAAATGACGATAAGAGAAGGCGCGGCAAGCTATTACAGGAAGTGAGTCGTATGAAACGGCAGGAACGAAGGCTGCACAGCAGTGAGACGAAAACGAGCTGGGAGGTAGCGTTATGGAAAATATCATGAAGAGCAAGTAAAACAAGATGCTCTTTCACAAAGAAGGATAAATGTAGAGAAGAAACGGCGAGGAAACCACACCATCGATGGGCAGGTGACGTGTGTTGGTTCTGTCATAGCGCTGATAAGCCGCCTATCGGAGTAGATACGGACAGGTGGGGCAGGATGGAGGGGCAGCTGTACGGCGATATTGTGTGTGCAGAACGCTTGCTGCCTTAGGTAGTCTGCAAAAGGACGCTCGCCATTAGACAATGACGATGGACCCGAGGACTTGCGTATACAATGCTATTTGCACCCGTGAGAGGCACAAACCATCTTTCATGGCAGATCATCAACAGCGGCCACATGCACGTGACAACAAATCACGTGCCGCCAGCTCAACATGAATCTTGGTCAGGGGTCGTGTTTCAGGAAAGGAGAGCGCTATTCCCAAATCGAAACTGAGGACAGGCACCTGCATTTGGCCAATCACCATAGACGCCCCTGAATTCCTCCCTTTCAGACGGATTCCGTACTTCGCATTCAGAATCTTACGAGTACGAGTAGAGGCTGGTTTGATGCGATTTTATATTTTGGGTTTACCCCTTTCTCCTTTTTGTCCGAATACTGCTTGTTCCTTTTTCCTTTTCCCTATCCGCTTGCTCCATCTTGGGGTGGTCTCCATTGTCTGCGCAGCCTGGGGTCGGTTCCAGTTCCGAATTTTGTCCTCCTTTCCAATTCCACTGTGCTGTCTCCTGGGTATAAAAAAGAGGAGACGTGCTGAAGGTGCTGAAGGCTGGTAACATTTTACCCGTTTGGGGCTCCGTTTCGGCCGTCGCTCCTTCCATCTACAGTGCACGCATTGGTGCGTTAGTAATACTGAATACCACCAATCTGAAGCGAGGACGCAAAACAAGGCGCTTCATCATCGCTGTTGATTTGGCATCCCCCCCTTCATCTGCGCCCTTTTCCCCCATCGCAATAACAAGTGCGCAAAGGAACGCCTAGCTGCCCCGGCCCATTCCTTGCAACTGCGCCATACGAACATCGCGCGTGGACGGCTGAGACCGGCCCCATCGACCCGTTTTTGGCCTTGCTCCAACCTCGCGCCAACCCCCCCCCCAGCCTCCTTTTCATCACACTCCTACGGTCCTCCTGGTGCGCGGTCGTGTCGTCGACGTGCCCCCTTGGATCCACCATGACGAGACCTGGCATTGTCCGCGCCGGTACGTATCCTCCACTGCCCAGCCCTGCTACAGAGTGTCCTCCAGTCTCCCTTGCCTCCTCCCTGGTCTAGGTGTTTACCCACTCCTCCGTTTGGCCCCCCCCTTGATGGAGACTGCGAGCGCAAAAGGAAAAAAGAGACAACCCTATTGCGCATCTTCCGCCCCTTTGTTCCCTCCCGACCGCTAACCCTCTCCTTCCTACTCTCGCCACGACACAGACACCATTGATCTCCAAGATCGTGATGCGCCGTCTGCCAAAAGACACCCCCTGCTGAACAGCGAACACGAGCCTGCAACCGACCCGTCCTCCTCGACCCCGACCTCCCACATCGCTCCTCACCAAGCCGAAACACTTCGTGAAGTGGCCGCCGACACAGCCGAGGACAGACGTCTCTCGTGGAACGGCGCGAACTTGTCCGACCTGGGCAAATACGGTTCCGACTTCGCCGCAGACATAGCGAACTCTTTGAATCTGCCGCAGAGCCTGTTTGAGTCGCCGGATTCCGACGATACGCGCCTCACGATGGCGGCCGACCAGCAACAGCAGCATCAACAACAACAGCAAGATGCCTTGGCCGTGGCGCAGAACGGCGGCGTGTCCAGCTCGGAGGTTAGCGAGGAAGACATGGACGACGTCGACGACCTGGACGACGACATGATGGACAAGATTTCCAGCTCGCCCTCAATCGAAGATGGTTGGTCTCCCCATGGCTCTACGCCTTCCTTTCCCATCGCTGGGCGTTCTCCACGCACCCGCGCATCCTTCCCCGATTTGCGCGCAGTAGTAGCTGCGACCTTGGTTGGCGGTAGTCCGCTAGCTACTGGCCCTCCCGGCAGTGCTTCGGAGGCTGCTCTCAACATAGCTTCCAGCAGTGCGCCGGTCATGGCAAGCCCGGCAGATAGACCGGAGCGTGAACCGTTGGCGCCATTGTCCGGAAATGCTGTCCCCAGTCGAGTGCTACGGGGCATGCAGATCAGCAAGGCGCCTGCTGTGTCACCTGCCTGCAGTTCCTGTCGTCACCCGTACCGTCGTCGCGGTAAGTTGGACGGGCCCGAGTCCATCACAATCGAATGCTGCCGAAATTCGACACTCTGTGCCCATCCGCATGGGCCCATGTCGCCGCGCTCTATGGCGAGCTGGGCGACTGCCCCTGCCGCAGTATACGATACCCCAGAGGAAGAAAGATCCAGCACCGATATTTACGAGGCAGAGACGGAAGAGCAGAGCAAGTGGGCGATACCGGTTGGCTTTAGTGGGCCAATGCGCGAGCCCTTGGACGACCTGACGCTTCCTTACGTTGGTAGCAGCGATGACAGTGACAATGGTGACGACGGCGCTGCAGAAGAGGACAACGATGGCGTGCCTGCATTCCCAGAGACTAGCTCGAGGTTTCTAGATTCTGGTTGGGACAGTGAGTGCTTACACAACGCAGAGGACATCGATTTTGAATTCGTTTACGCCCTCCACACGTTCATGGCCGTTGTCGAAGGTCAGGCCAACGCAACAAAAGGAGACACTATGGTTCTGCTGGACGACAGCAATAGCTACTGGTGGCTTGTCCGGGTCGTCAAGGATGGTAGCATAGGTGAGTTTGCTCTAGTGTTCTGTTCGTGATCGAAGCCTTCGTCCTAACCGATCTGTCAGGCTACCTCCCAGCAGAGCACATCGAGACACCCACCGAGAGACTAGCAAGATTGAACAAGCACCGGAACATTGACGTATGTGATGAATCCAAAACGCAATATAGAAAGCACGTCTGTGTCTAACGATTTTCGGGCAGTTGTCCGCGACGATGCTAGGCGACCAGGCTGAAAAAACGAAAAACCCTTTGAAGTCAGCGATGCGGCGGAGGAAGGCAAAAACAGTTGCATTCGCCCCGCCCACGTATGTGGACTACTCCGACAACGACTACTCAACGGACGAGGAAGAACTCGAGGCAGAATATTTCGCACAGGAGCAGCAGACACAGCAACAGCAGGAGACAGAAGACGGACACAAAGAAGCGCATGCCGAAGACCAAGAGCAAGAGGTGCAGGATGAGCAAGGCCAGCAACGTGCACAAGCGTCAACACGGTCGGATACTGTGGCCGAGCCCGAAGACGAGACCGCACGGGTTGAACCGCTGAAAGCCCGGACACCGAAAGAAAAGTCTGCCGCGGCAGCGGCAGAGACGACGGAGGATGTCAGTGGAGACGCCTCTAGCGACCGAAGCCCGCCCAGGACAAGCGAGGAGGTCTTTGTTGCGTCGAAATCCGAAACGCCTGGTCCTAAGAAGACCAAGGACGGCACGTTACGCGACTCTTTCCTTAAGGACGACACGGTTGAGACGAAGAAGATCACGTTGACGCCCTATATGCTACGGGACGACAGTGCACCGCGGACGTCCTCGGAATCCAAGGATGCTAAGCAACGGCCGAGCCTGGATCGCCTTGACAGGGACCTCGAAAGCGTCTTGTCGAAAGACGACAAGAAGAAGAAGGACAAGAAGGAAAAGGACAAAAAGGCCGGGGGGTTCCGCAGTTTGTTCTCTAGGAAGGACAAGAGGCGAGCCGACCAGGACGATGACGAGTCCTTTGGCAAGCGGTCCATCGACACAAACAGCGAAACCACGGAGAGAGACCGCATATCCGAGGAGACAGACGACGGGCACGCACAAGACAACGAGCCTTCCTCCCCGCCAACCACGGGGCCGCAGAGGCACCCAAGCAAGCTGCAAAAGCAGCAACCGTTGGCCGCGATCGCCGAAATGTCCCCTACAAGGAAAACGTCAGGCTCGAATGATGGCGCAGCGCCTGTAGCAGCAGCAAAGAAGGAAGCAGGTAGGGACAAAGTGTCAATCTCCAGTGAAGCCATCACAGAGTCACTAATCACGGTTTTTTCTGCAGCCCCGACGATGCGCATGATCGGACCAGACAGCTCCAAAAACGGCAGCGGCCAGGAGGCCGTGGACGCGTCAGGCAGTGCTGCGCGCAACGATGCCAGCCGGCCGCAAATGGCCACGCAGGCCACAATGCGCGCTGTCCACGACGACTCAGACACAGACGAAGAGGCAGTGGTGCAGGGATCACAACGCCACGCACCGGCGCCCAACGGACAGGCCAAAGCACAGCAGCAAGAACTGCGGGAAAGCGCAGAGGTTGGGGCACCAGGTGCCAATGGGTCGGCCAACCAACCCGCAGCGCGGGGCGAGCGACTGTCCGAGTCACCTGTGCAGGTTTCGCCGGTCATGACCAGCCATCCGCCAGCACTGATGGTCGACTCGTCCAGCCAGGAGGAGGATCGGTCGTCACCGATCTCGTCTCCATCACCCGAACTGATAGGCTCGGAAGGCCAGGGCGGAAACCACGAGGCACAGGACTCGGTCGCCACGTCCACGTCGACAATGGCCAACGCGACGACCTGGAACGACGCCAACCTCCGGGCATTCTTCGACTCGGGCACGGACATCCGCGATCTGTTGGTTGTTGTGTACGACAAGACAGATGTTGTGCCAGCCGGGCCAGACCATCCCCTGGTCAGCTCGCTGTTTAAGGAACAGAACACAAAGCTGGCAGAGATCACGACAGTACGTCCCCGCTTGAATATGGCTTATTGTTTGATTTTCGTCTCTAACGCACGCAACAGCAACTGGACAACATGCTGGGTGACTGGCTTGCTCGAAAACAGCGGATGCGGAATACGCTGTAGTCGTGTTGTCTCCTTTCCTTAACGCCTCCCATCCCTGCCGTCTTCAGGGGACACGACTTGCTCTATGTTTCTGTCTGTCTGCTTTGCAGAACGATTCCCACCCCCTGCGGAATATCTTTTCTCTTCATCTATCCTGAATACTTCTCTTTCTACTTGTACAGTTGTCCATCTTCTTCTCATCTGTCTCTTTATATTCTCTTGGAACCATCGTTGGGTTGGCCTTGTCTTCATTTCTCTTCTGATTCTCTTCTGTTTCCTTGTTTTTCTTTTACTATTTTGGTGAACGGCATATGATAACCGGCTTGTTTCCTTTTGTTCAGAAGCAAGTCGTGTTTCTCGACTTTATTGTTTATGTTCATGTCTTTTATACCACTTTGGATGAAGAAACAGATATTCTCGGGAAATGATGCTCGCTACGGCACCGTCAGTCTCACGCTCGATGCCTCACTGCTTCCGTGTACGATGCATCCTACAAAGTGCACAGTATCTTGTGCCACATGTCAATCTGACGGGCTGCCCAACCGCCGCAGCGCCTGCCACTGCTTGTGCGGATACCGGGCTTTCGGCGGCCCTTTTCTTGGACGGCTCTCGCCCGGCTTCTGTGTCGCGTCTCGGTGCGCCCTTCCTCCGTCTTACGTCAAGCTCGGCTGCACATGAAGGTACGATCATGGATGTGGCCGTGCTCGCTAGATGTCTCTGGTATCGGTTGCCTCGCCCTGCGGTCGTTTTCCGATTTCCAGAGCGCACAAGAACAGTGTCCTGCAACCCTTCTTATGCTCTCGTCGTATCCTTCTTCTTCCAAAAACTTCCTCCGGCTTCAGCAACAGACGACCATTCACCTCGTTTAAAGTACAGCAGGAACACACCGCCGCCTCGCTCGTCCTCTTTCAATCCTTGTCTTGCTGTGCTGGAAGAAGGAAAATGCTGCGATCAATCTTCTCTCCTTTCGCCGGACTCCTCTTCGCCTGGGGAGCACTGGCCGCTGCTGCTGGCACCGACGTCGGCGCCGCGCCGCAGAGCACCCTGACCTCCATCACGGACGCCGTCACCACCGTCACGTCGACGGTCGTCTTTGGACCGTCGCCGACGTCGTGCGACGCGCAATACTGCGACACGGACGGCACCATGTACTGCGTCTACTGGGCCGGGTTCACGTCTTTTGACGCGAGCCAGCACCGACCGGTGCCGGGCGAGACGCGGACGGCGTACGCACTGTGCGGGACGGCGACAGCAACCACGCCGGTGCCGGCAACGTCGACGCCGACGCCGACGCCATAGGCCCTGACTGCTATAGCAGACAACAGCGGGAGGGGGGGAATGCGCCGCAGAGACATGGACTCTTGCTGCAGGAGCTGAGAAGGAAAACATTGTGGCGGAGAAAGACAGATCAATAAAAGAAAACGGCTCCAAAGCTGCCTGTTTGATACAAAAAAAGAAAGAGCACGCCTATATCCAGCTAGTATTCCAGGCCGCCGCCAAAACTGGCGTTGCGCGCCACCGCCGCCCGTTCGAGACTTGTCCGCGACAGCTGCTCGCTGCTCACGCGCCGGCCGAGCGCATGGCCGGCGGGCGGGTCGGCCTCGCCGCCGTCGTCCGGTCCGGCGTCGCTGTCGACGCGGCGCACGGCCGCGTAGCCGTTGGTGGGCGACAGCACGTCGGCGGGCTCGTCCTCGATCTTGTGCACAAAGTAGGCGGCCAGCAGGACGGTGATGCCGCCGAGGGCCATGACGACGGCGATGCTGTGGTCGCCGGGCGTGCCGCGCGGCTTCTGCAGGAACTTGAAGACGATGCTGGAGCCGACGGTGGCGAGGATCTGCGGCGCGGCAATCGCCATGTTGTGGATGCCGAGGATGACCCCGGCCTGGTCGACCTCGTCGTCGTCGTCGTCGTCGTCGTTATCGTCGTCAGGGCCGTCATCGCTTGAAGCGTCGTCATCGGAGTCGGTCGCCGCACGCGCCGCGGCCCGCCGCTGCCGCTTCTGCGCGCGAAGGAGCGCGTCGCGCCGGCTGATCTCGGCGCTGATAATGGCCCACGGCGCCCACAGCGTCAGCGCCCAGGTGATGCCGACCAGGCCGATCAGCGCGGTGGCTGCGGCCACGGAGTGGACGAGGACGGTGCAGAACATGGAGCCCGAGAAGAGCAGCAGAGACAGCATCCACGCACGCCGCAGCGTCAGGCCCGGCACCACCAGGTACTCGAGCCACGGCTTGGTCTTGGCGCGGCCGCCCCGTTTTCCGCGCAGGGGCGGCAGGCCGCCGTCGATCTCGGCCTCGGCCTCCGCGGCGGCGGCGCCGTCAAACGCAAACGACGGCCGCCGCTGGCCGTGCTGGGCGTGGCCGTTGCGCGGCGAGACGCCGCCGCTGCCGCCGCGGGGGGCCGCCTCGATCGGCTGGCTGTCGTACGTCGGGGCGATGAAGAAGGGCAGGAAGACGTTGGTGCACAGGCTGGTGATGGAGTAGATGAGCAGGGCAAAGGTGCCGACGCGCGTGGCCTGCTCGTAGAGGCGGTCGAGCTCTTGCGGGGTCATGTGCGGGTTGGCCTCGAGGAAGGGCTCGACGTAGATCTCGCCAATGTACGACGAGGTGTAGAAGAGCATGGGGAAGAAGCCGACCCAGGCGCAGAACTGCACGAGGCACACGCGGCGCACCTGCGGCGGCAGGCGGCGCACGGCGGCCAGGATCTGGCGGAAGAAGGCCAGCACGCCCGGCTGCTGCGGCGGCGGCGGGCCCTCGAGGCGCGGGTCGCGCTCGCGGATGACCAGGCAGCTCAGCAGCACGGTGCTGCCGAGGCCGAGCGACGCGATGGCGCACAGGTCCTTGAACTGGGTGTCGCCGAGCCACCACAGCCGGCGCGGCAGGTCGGAGTAGCCGGCGACGTAGCCGATGATGTTGCCGACGCCGGTGATGCGGCTGGCCATGGCGTTGGCGGCCTCTGTTGGGGTCAGGGAGGGACGCAGAGAAGACCGGAAAGGAGGAGGACTCACCCTGCTGGTGCGCCGGCGCGCAGTCGACGATAAACGCCCGGATGGCCGCCTGCACCGTGTTGATGGCAAAGTCCAGCACGTACACCCACAGCACGGCCACGACGATGACGGCCACGCGCAGCCCGGGCGCGTCCGGGTCGACGCCGAACACGGCGTGCAGCGGCCCGGCCACCAGCTCGCGCGTCCACGCCAGGCCCAGCAGCGACACGATCGTCGCCGCCGCGCCGCCCAGCATGAACGGCTTGCGCTTGCCCCAGCGCACGCGGCACCGGTCGCTCAGCATGCCCACGTACGGCTGCACCAGCGTGCCCGACAGCGGTCCCGCGATCCACACCAGCGCCATCAGCGACTTGCTCAGCCCCAGCGACAGCAGATACGGCGACCCGTTCGACAGCTCCACAGACCACGCCACCTGCAGCCCGCCGATGCTCAGCGTCAGCAGCACCAGGTACCACACCGACTTGGTCTGCTGGAACGCGTCGTCCTCGTCGCCGTGCGCGTCGCGCCGCCCGCCGCCGTTGCGCTCCAGGTCGACCTCGGCCACGCCGTCGCCGCCCGCCGCCCGTCCATCCTCCTCGGCACCGGGCGACAGCAGCGGCGCGTTCTCGTTTCTCGGTGGTCTTTCGGCATCGTTGGCGGGGGCGTCGGCGTCGGCGTCTTGGCCGCCCGGCATGCTGTCTAGACGGCCATCACTGCCGGCAACGGCTGGGACCTGTTCGGGGGATTCAACTAACGACGAGGGCATCAGAGAGGGGGGAGGGGGGGCGAAGAGCCGAGACGGTTAATGAAGGACTGGGGAAAACGCTGTCGCGGAACGAAAAGCAAAAAGCGCAATCTTGGACCGAATAACCGACATGTTCTCCTTGCTTGGGCTGACGTTGCTCGTTGGAGGCCATCGGGAATTGGGGCGCATGATTACACAGTGGTAGCAGTGGATGAATAACACTTCGCACGGTGTGACGTCCCATTATTACGCCTGCGAATAGAAGCAAAGTGCCAACCCGGCGACTACTGTAAAGCAAAAGACAAACTAGAGTGCACATCAAGCAACCGACGTCTGCGCTCACGACTCGTCGATCTTGTCCACCTCCATGCGCGCTTCCTCCCACGTCTCCTTGTTCTTCCTGGCCCATTCGATCTGGCTCTTGGCGTATGCAATCTGGAGGGTCAGCTTCGCAAGAGAGGAAGAAGCTCGAGGGAGCAACAGCACAACCTACCATGTAGCGCTTCAGGTCGTCTTCTTTCTCCTGCTGGAACCGCCTCAGGTCCCGCAGCACGTTGGTGCTGGCGTCCTTGACGTCCTGCTCCGACACCACCTGGGCCTGCTCCAGATGCGCAATGGCCTCCCGCGTCTTGGTGATCATGTCGCGCCGTGTCCGCTCCGGGTCCACGTCCACCACGCCCTGGACCGCGTGCCGGATCGGCCCAAAGATCTTGTTCGTAATCGAGTTGCTGCCCGTCTTCTTGTGGCCTGGCGCCGCGGCGCTCCGCTCCGGTGGCCCGTTCTTAGCGGACGGCACCGAGGAGTAGTCGCCGTGCGTGGGCGGAAAGTCCGAGTCGATCGAGGCCGTGTCTTCCTGGCTGCCGTCCCTACGGTGCTGCGGACTGCCGCCTCTGCTTCCGGACCCATCTCGTGTGCTGGTCGACCGCCGCGGCGGCTGGATCTGCTGGCTGCCGCTCAGGTACTGGTCGATGCGCCTGGCCTCGGCCTCGCTCCGTTCCAGCTGCTCCAACAAAGCCCGCTTCTTGTTCAGGTCATCGTTGGTCATCTCCTGCTGCACACGCTTCAGAATCCGGTACCGCAGCACACTGCGCACCACCCCCGCAAACTGCGCGTTTTCCCGCATGGGCTCGGCAAAGCTAGCACCGAGAGAGCTTGACAGCTCTTCCGTGGCAACGTATGACGAGTCCACTGCCTGGCCGATCCGCTCTATGGCCGCCCCTAGCGTCGGTGCCTGGTCCTGCAGCGCAAATGCGTTGAATCGTGCCCCCAGCTCGCTCTGGTCCGAAGCAAGCGAAGACAGGTGGCTGAGCGTTCTCCGGTTGACTTTCTCCATGGGTCCCGACAGAAGCTGTTCCATCTCCTTCATTGACACCTCAAAGGACGTGAAGTACGGGTCGAGAGCTTGCTCGCTGAGCTGGCTCGATTCCGGCGGAAAACGCGCCACCGACCCGTCGATCACAGGAACGCTTGTTTGGCCTGCCGACACCTTGAGCTTAGCTGAGTTCGCCGGGACTGGCAGGTAGCTGTGCGCGGGTGTTGGGTTGGCCGGATCCAACGGGGGCGCTTTCAAAATAGACTTGGGGATACTCGCGATGGGGTGGGAATGCAGGATTTCGTTCTGCGGGGAGCGTCAGCATGCGTCCAGAAAACCACATCCTCCTTATATTCACGCGAAACCTACCCAGCTCGCAATGGGGTCCAGGAACCGCCACCACACGCCGTCCGTGCGGACTTGCTCCATGCGCCGGCAACGGTTGAGGAACACGGCCAGCATGCGCTTCCGCAGATCAATGATCTGCTGGTCCTGTCTCGCGCTGGTCGGGTTCGCCGCGTAGTCGGCCATTGTATGCTTCTCGGGTATTGGGGGGATGATCAGGGTTGGGTGCAACCGGGTCAGGGCATCCCGGAGTGACGCAAACTCCGAGTACCGCCGCCGCACTTCGAGGTCCCCTGTCCGGATGGTGTACACAATGTACCGCCCGTTGTTTTCCACGCTTCTTCCTGCGTCGGTGATGAAGATAGGCGTCTCTGGGACCTCGTAGAGCAGCTGCTCAATACGGCTGTCGTATCCACCCGACTTCCGTCGCGGCTGTAGCTCGCTGTGCGTGGATGCTGCTTCAGGCCCGGAAGCTGCCGCTTCGCCCTCATCGCCGCTGTTGTCGTTGTCCTCGTCCAGGGGCGGCGGAATCGCGAAGCCGCTGTCGCGTTGTTCGTCGTTGTCGGTCAGAGGGGGCTCACCGAAGGCTCCTGTGGAAAATGGTTAGGACGGTTTCTGAAAACCAAGACGACAAAAGCATCAGGCCAGAGGGCGAGGGAAAACACACGGTCAGGAGAGGACGGCGTGCCGGGCGACCCATACGAGTCACGACGGTCGTAGCTGCTCCCATAGGGGTTGTTGTCCTCATCGTTCCACATGGTGGGCAAGTGAGCGTAATGCTGAAATCGAGTCGAGGTCGATGTGAGAAGCACCGAGCTTCACTATTCGCCTGGCAGTGATTTACCGGTGGCGGGGTCAATCAGTCACAGAAGGGAGCGGTTGTTGTCGCAAAGGAAAGTCCGACGGCAGAGCCAGTGACGCAGCGGCGATAAGCAAACCGCTTGAATGGTAGGACTAGAGGTGTCGAGAGGTGTCGAGAGGCGAGAGTGTGTTGACACCGTTGAAGACGTTGACAGTTGACATTGGCAGGCGCAAGGGGCCGGGATAATTGCGGGAAGCTGCGGGAGGTGGGACCCCAGCCTTCTGTGTTTGTATGACGACGGCGCCAGAGCGCCTGCCGCGGCGCCGCGCGAGATTATATAATCCACTAAATTGTCGCTTCATTGCTGCCTGGATCTTGCTCTACAGACTATCCTCCCACCCTATATCTCAAGAACTGCCGGAATCCTGGAACCGTCCATACGATGTGCTAGTGCTACTGTTGTCTGCACCCTTTCCGCCATGAAACCCCGGTGGTAGGCCACCCGTGTTTTTTAAATGCCTGCGGTCCTCGGTGCGTGCCGCCGTCGATCGATCATAGCGGTGTGCCTTTGCAGGTCGAGATGAAGATGAATGCATTTGCGGCGCTCTCTTAGGTTCTTGGGATAGGACCCGAGTAGCCTCGTTGATAATACCGACCCTGGAAGTGTTAACAGAACAGTTTCTTTGCTTCCCTCCGTTTTCCCTCTCTCCTCACTCCTCCCGGGCGTGCAGATTTACCAGTCTGTGCTGCTATCTCGTCTGTTCTCCTTGTCGCTGCTCTCCTTGGATCCTGGAACAATTCCGAGGCCCTTCAGGACGGCCGGAACCAACGGTGCAACCAAGGGAAGCCATTGCTTTCTGTCAAAACGGCCTCGCTTTCCGCGGAAACTGTCATAAGCACGGTTAGCAAATACCAACAGTGTTGGGGGCTCACAACGACTGCCTTTGTTACCTAGCTCTGTCTGGAGATGTGCTTCGGCTAGTCTCCCGCCGTTCACGCCGTATGCGCGTGGTCGTGTGGTGATGATGGTCATATTCGTTTCTTTTGTGTCTGCGGCCAACGCGATCTTTCTCGGTCTGGTCTCGCTTTAGCCCACGACCAGCTCCTGGACCCCTGTCACGCCCCATGAGCGTGTGGCTGCGTTTGTGTCTTACTCCTTCGTCATCGTCTCGCTCTCTTCCCAAGTGCTTTCTGCTCCCGTCTTTCGCCTCTTCGCCTTTCGTTCTTTTTTCTTCATTTGAGCCGTTGCCGTTCCCTGTCGATGTCTCGGATGGCAAGTACACGCCTGACGAGTCCGTCTCATGGGAGGAGTCATTGGGGGCCACTCGGTCAGAGTAGGCGTCTGAGATAGTACGTGCTTTTCCCGTAGGGGGGTGTCTTTGTGAGCGCGAAAAGTCAGATTGTTGAGTGGTGCTTCCATTTGTATTGTATGTGGCTGGAGACACCGGCTGGTTGGCAAACCGCACAAATGGCTCATTTGTAGGCGGCATGTACCTGGAGTTCACAGGTCTGGAAGCCGATGTGCCTGGCACCATCATCGGAGGCGGCATGGGTGCTGGTTGTGCCGGGTCTGCTTGCGGCGGCTGCATTCTAAATGGAGAGGTTCTTGCCGCAGTGTGCCCTCTGTCATCTAGTGGTGGTGGTGGCGGTGGCATAACTGTGACCACTGGCGGTGCCGTGTAGTACACTGGGTGGGATCCTGAATGCGCTACTGGATGCGCTCCTGGATGTGCTCCCGGATGTGCTCCCGGATGTGCTCCCGGATGTGCTCCTGGATGCTGAAAGAGACCTGGTGGATATGGCACTGACTGAGGAAATGGCGGAAATGGAGTGAAGGTTGCAAATGGGGCCGCCCAAGGCTTAGGTTCCTGCGTTGACTCCCGGGCTGGTTTCTTGGCTTGCTTTTGGGTTTGTTCATGGTGCTTGGATTCTGGCGAAGAAACCTGGATATACGGTTCTTCCAGAGAAGCAGACGGTGGTAGGGGACACTGCGACACGCTCCTGTACGGCATAGCCACGGTAGGCTTGGTCTTGCTTGGGGTCAGGTTTGGCAACGACCGGGTCTGACTGGACTTGGGAGGCTCTGCTGGCGATGCACTTGGGGGGATAGTTTTGGGGGACTCGGTGGGTGGCTCCTGGCGACTCTGCTGTGGCGAGGGCACCTGCTCCTGCTCTTGGTTTGGAGGAGGTGTTGCAACTGGAAGCGCCTCCGGTATAGCTGCTTTCGAGTCAACGGTCTTCACCTGTGACTCCTGGATCTCTGGCTGTGGCGGTGCCGCCTCCGCTTTGAACCTGTTTTTCCGTGTGCCTCGCCTGCGCGGTTCGATGAGAATGTACCAGACGAGCATGCCGATCACGGCAGGAACAAGGATGGCCACAAAGAGAATGCCGGCCTGCTGACCGCCGGTGTAGCAACCCCAGCCAGAACAGTCTCCTTCATCGGGAGAGTCACTGCGTTTTCCTGCGTGTGTTGGGATTGGGGTGATCTCCCAGAATCCCGTGCGTGGCCCATCGTCCTCGCCGGTTGGGAGAGGCGGCATGTTAAAAGACCGCCTGCGAAGGTTTGCAGGGTGACGATGGTTTTTTGTCGCATGTGCTGAAATTTTTTAAATTGTTTTCCAGGAAAGAGACTGCCTCTACTCATCGGGCGTTTGAGCCCAACCGCTCCTTCCATATGTGGCTGTTTACTTTGAGTTCTCACTCTGCAGGCAGGAGCCCTCATTCGTGTACAGCCGTGACCAAGGGCAACCGCCAGAAATATGTGCCGGGAGCACCGTCGACAAGGCGATAGATTTCGTCACAAAATTATCTTATTTCTGACAAAGGACACAAAGGTCAGTGTTTCATTGGCATTGCGTGAACTCATGTTCATCGTGACGAGCAGCTACACTTGACGCAGTGGCTGCACCACGAAACCACACAAAAAAAAAAAAAAAAGCTGCATTGTGTCTGCAACTATATTCTCGACCGATCGGCCTCTACAATTATATTATTTTTACCTACTTCTTCGAACGGCAGTCAATATGATCGCGACTTGCCGTTCTCGACTCACGTGACTATAGCATCGCGAAAAAAGCGGGACTTCCGAATCCGTCGCCAATATTTTCATCTTCGACTTGCTCCCTAGACAACACGACGCCTTAGCAGCGCTGGCCACCGACAACGGAGACCATCCGATCCCGGCAAGCAAACCATGCGGTAGCCACCGCTCGCCAATACATCCGCTCTTTACAAGTTTTTGCCTCATCGACGTTTTCCGGTGTGCTTTCTTTCCAGCTGCGCGACCCTTCGAAGCTCCCTTCAGTTCATCGTGAATCGACAGCAAACGCGCCCGCGCGTCGAGACCGGTCGTTGCGAGGCAGCGGCATTCCCATCTAGTCATGGCGACGTCTTTTCGGAATGGCCATCACGATGGCAGCGCCAATGGTGCGGGGCACACCCTTTCGAACCCCGTGAGCAAGCGGTTTGCGGACGTGCCTACATCCATCGACGTGCCGACGCAGGACGAAGACGAGGCCGTCGAGATTGGCTTGGAGAATCTCGTCGACGACCCCACGGATCTGTGCGACCTGTTCGAGAACGAAAATGCGGCGCGGACGTACTGGATGACCGTGTCATTGGCCTACGCGAAGCAGGGCAAGATTGAGAACGCCATTGAGATGCTCATCCGCGGCAGTAACGCTATGCAGAACAACAACAATGCCAAGGAGAAGCTTAGCATCGTTGCCTGCCTTTGCTGGATGTACCTTTGGAAGAGCCGCCTGGCACCGCGCGTGGCCCCCGAGGGCACGCTCCCGTCCGAAGCACGCACCAAAGAATACTACTTGCAGCTGGCCACGTCGACACTGAACGAAGCATCGCGCATAAATCCAGCCTACCCGCCCCTCTTCCTTGCCCGCGGCGTCCTGCTTCTGCTGCGTGCTTCGCTGCAGTCCCTGACCTCGGCGGGTAGCGGTGCGTCTAGTGCCGTTACCAGCGAGAAGATGGATCTTCTGCGTGCCGCCATCAAGTCGTTTGAAGACGCGCTACGCATCTCGCAGGGAAAGAACATGCTGGCTCTGATGGGCAAGTCTCGTGCGCTTTTCTCGCTGGGGAAGTATGCCGATGCATTGGCGGGATACCAGGAAGTGCTGCTCAAGGCGCCGACCCTGATCGACCCTGACCCGCGCATTGGCATCGGCTGTTGCTTTTGGCAGCTAGGCTTCAAAGACGACGCCAAGACTGCATGGGACCGGGCACTGGAGATCGACCCCAACTCCAAGGTGGCAAACATCCTGCTCGGCCTGCACTATCTCGACCGGAGTGGCCAGGTGGCCACGAACAGCCCAGAGTTTCTGCGGCTGTACAAGAAAGCGATGACTGAGTACACGCAAAAGGCCTTCAAACTCGACAAGAACATGCCGCTCACGTGTGCCACATTCGCGGGCTACTTTTTGTCGAGGAAGGCGTTCTCCAACGTGGACTCTCTTGCGCACAAGGCGATCCAGAACACGGACGTCAACGCTGTTGCCAGCGATGGCTGGTACCTGCTCGCGCGCAAAGCACACATGGAGGGCGACCTCGAGCGGGCCGCGGACTACTACCGGCGCTCTGACGACGCGCGTGGTGGTGCGGACCGGGGCTATCTGCCTGCCAAATTTGGCGGTGCGCAGTTGTCTGTGAGCAAGAGCGACTTGGGCGAGGCCAAGCTGCGGCTGGAAAAAATGATTCAACAATCCAAAAACCTGGAGGCGATGACGTTGCTCGGCACTCTGTACGCTGAAGAGGTCTTTGCCAACGAGCGCTCCGCAGTCAAGGAAGATAAGACAGCAGAGAAGCGCAAGGCCACAAGCCTTCTGGAGGGCGTGCGGATGGCATGGAAGGACCCCAAGAAGAACCTGTCGCCAGATGCGGCCGTTCTTCTCAACCTTGCCTGGCTGTATGAGGCAGATCATCCCGACAGGGCGCTGCAGTGCCTGCAGCAGGTGGAACAGATGGAACTGGATCAGCTGGTTGAGGCGGCGGACAAGGCGCCAGACGGTGTGGACGCGGCGGCGCACCGCGCATCGCTCCGCAATCTCCTTCCCCCACAGTTGCTGAACAATATGGGCTGCTTCTCGTTCCAGGCTGAAAAGTACGACCAGGCGAGCAGCCTGTTCGAACTGGCGCTGGAAGCATGCGTCAAGATCCAGGCGCAGGAGGATGAGGGGACGGATACGGATGCGCTTGTCACGACTATCAGCTACAACCTAGGCCGCAGCTACGAGGCCCGGGGCATGCTCGACGAGGCGGTGGAAGCCTACGAGGGCCTGCTGAAGCGGCACGAGGGCTACACGGAGGCGCGGCTGCGGCTAGCGTACATCACGCTGCGCCAGAAGCCGACGGACGGCGGGCCGGATGCGGTGGCCAAGCTCTACCAGGACAACTCGAGCGACCTGGAGGTGCGGGCGCTCTACGGGTGGTACCTGGGCAAGGTGTACGGGAAAAAGCGGCCGGCGAACATCAACGAAGATCACGAACTGCGGCACTACAAGCACACGCTACAAAACTACGACAAGCATGACCGGTATGCGCTGGTCGGGATGGGCAACCTGTACCTGGTGTCGGCGCGGGAGATGCGGCGCGAGACAGAGCAGGAGCGGCAGAAGCGCAGCGCGGTGTACAGCCGGGCGGTGGAGTTTTTCGAGAAGGCGCTGCAGCTGGACCCGAAGAACGCGTATGCGGCGCAGGGGATCGCCATTGCGCTGGTGGAGGACAAGAAGGACCTTCGGGGTGCGCTGCCCATCTTCCTCAGCGTTCGCGACACGCTCCGCGAGGTGCACGTGTACGTGAACCTGGGCCATATCTATGCCGAGCTGCGGCAGTTTTCGAAATCGATCGAGAACTACGAGGCAGCCTTGGCCAAGGAGGGCAAGGCCAACGATCCGACGATTCTGTCGTGCCTGGGCCGTGTCTACCTCACCAAAGCGAAGATGGACAAGGATCTGGATGCGTACCAGCTGGGGCTGCAGTGCGCACAAAAGGTACGTTGGCTTGTTTTTTTTGTTTTGAATGCAACAGGTGATTTGTGGTTCTAACGTTTGTTTGTATAGGCCCTCGCTGTCGCACCGGACCAGGTGCATTTCAAGTTCAACGTCGCGTTTGTTCAGATCCAGCTGGCATCGACGATATATAGTATGAACGAGAGCCAGCGGACGCTGAAGCAGCTGCAAGATGCGGCGGCGGGCCTGGAGGAGGCGATCAAGTCGCTGGACGAGATTGCCGCGCATCCGCAGACGCCGTATCCCAAGCAGGACGTGGAGCAGCGGGCCAACATGGCGCGCAACACCCAGCGGCGGCAGCTGGAGCGGGCGATCACGAGCCAGAAGGACTACGAGGAGAAGAACAAGGAGAAGCTGGCGGCGGCATTGGAGCTGCGGCAGGCCGAGCTGCGGCGGCGCGAGGAGGAGCGGCAGCGGGTGCTGGAAGCGGAGCGGGAGCGGCAGGAGAAGATCCGCAAGGAGCGCGAGGCGATTGCGGCGCGCGACCGGGAGCTGGCGGAGAAGCGGAGCGAGGAGGAGCGGGCACGGCGCGAGGCGGAGATGACGACGGACAGCGAGACGGGCGAGAAGGTGAAGCGGAAGCGCAAGGCGGCGCCGCGCGGCAGCGGCGAGCGCAGCGGCGGAGGGTCGAAGAGCAACGGCGGCGGGCGGTCGCGGAAGAAGAAGGCGAAGCGGGACGACGACGACGACGACAAGGAGGACGACTCGGACAACGGGTCGGACAACGGCAGCGAAGGACGGCACGCGAAGAAGAGGCGGCGGCTGTCGAAGAAGGTGCCGGTCAAGAACTCCAAGTACAAGTCTTCGGAGCTGGTGCATAGCAGCGACGAGGAGGACGAGGACGAAGACTACGACGCCCTGGACGCGGCGGACCGGGCGATTGAGAAGCGGAACAAGCGGCAGGGGACGGCGGACGGCTCGGACGCGGGCGTGGCGGACGACGTGTCTGACCGGATGGACATTGACGAAGAGGAGGGTGGCGGTGGCGGTGGCGGTGGCGGCAGCGACGACGACCAGGGGGGCGAGCAGGAAGACGACGGCGAGGCGGCACGACGGCGGCAGAAGCCCAGCAAACGGGGCCGGCGCGGCGGACGGATTCTGGAGGAGAGCGACGAGGAGGAGGAGGCGGCGGCGGCGGAGGACGACGAGGACGCGGCAGAGGCCAGAAGCAATGGTGGGAGCGAAAAGGGGGTCGACGACGGCGAAGACGAGGAGCAGATGCCGGCGTCGCGGCGGAACCGGCGACGGGCCGTGAGCAGCGACGACGACGAGTAGACCGGGGGGGGGGGGGGGGGGGGGGGGGGTGTGAAGAAAAGGAGAGAGCGAACGGATAGAAAAGATATTCAAACCGAATAAAACAGCACTTGTACCTTGTAAAGCCTAGCGCTTCAGGCCACGGCCGCTAAAGTCGACGGGCCGCCGTTTCCGCGAAATCGGGTCTTCTCGCTCCCAACATTGCCAACGATGGTCAACCGAGAGGCCATGCGACATCTCGTGGCGGGTGCGATGCTGTGCCGCCCAGCACGGGGAGCGGCCGTGCTGTGTCCGCGCGTGCCGGCGAGGGCTCGCCGGCGGTCGTTTTCGCAGACGGCCGGGGCGGCGTCGGGCCACCGGGCGCGCAGTTTCGCGGCGCAGTTTGTGCGCGGCGGCACGTCGAACGGGCTGGTGGTCGAGGAGGCGGCGCTGCCGGCGTACGCGGCGCAGGGGTCGGCAGCGCAGCGGCTGGCAGCGCGCGCGGCGGCGTGGACGCCGGTGCTGGCGCCGGCGATGGGCGCGCCGGACCGGGTGTACGGGCGGGAGCTGGACGGGATGGGGTCGGGGGTGTCGTCGACGTCCAAGGTGTGCGTGATTGCGCCGGCGGAGAGGAAGGACGGTCGGGACGAGGATGCATCGTCGTCAGAGAAGGACCACGACGTGGCGTTTACGTTTGTGCAGGTGGGCATCCGCGACGGGCAGCTGGACCTGGCGGGCAACTGCGGCAACATGATCAGCGCGGTGGGCCCGCTGGCCTTTGACCGGGGCTGGGGCGGGCGGGTGGAGGGTGCCGGGGAGGCGGCGACGGCGACGGTGCGCATCTTCAACACGAACACGCGCAAGACGGTGGTGTCGCGGTTCCGCGTCGCCGGCGCGCCGCCGCGCTTCTGCCCGGGCGGCGACTACGCCATCGACGGCGTGGCGGGCACGCACTCGCGCATCACGCTGAGCTTCGAGCGGCCGGCGGGTGCGCGGACGGGCGTCGCCAGCGGGCTGCCGACGGGGCGGCCGGTGGACCAGCTGCCGCTGCCGGCGACGGCGGCGGCGCGGGGGGGGACGGCGGCCGTGGCGGCGTCGCTGGTCGACGTGTCCAACCCGGGCGTGTTTGTGCTGGCGCAGTCGCTGGGGCTGGCCGACGACGACTACAGCGACACGTCGGCGGCGGCGTCCGCCGCCGAGCTCCGGCGCGCGGCCGCGGCCATCGAGGCGGACGCGGGCCTGCGCGCGACGCTGGAGCACCTGCGGCGCGCGGGCGCGGCGCGCATGGGCCTGGACCCGGCCGCGCAGAGCGTGCCCAAGATCGTGCTGCTGTTCCCGGGGCGGCGGCAGCAGGACGTGCGCTGCGTGGCCCTGTCGATGGGCCAAGTGCACAAGGCGGCGCCGCTGACGCTGGCGCTGTGCCTGGGCGCGGCGGCGCACATGCCGGGCACGCTGGCGGAGCAGCTGGTGCGCGAGGAGCGCAGCCGCCGGCAGCAACCACCACACGCGACGATGCCGGCCGACGACCAGCAAGAGACCCAGAACAACGTCCTGTCCATTGGCCATCCCAGCGGCAGCGTCGACGTCGGAACGACGCTGGACCCGGCCGACGGCACGATTGCGTCGGCCGAGCTGCACCGCACCGCACGGGTGCTGATGGAGGGACGCGTGTTCTACTGACGGGGGCTTCTGGTTGGGCTTTCGATCATACTCCATAGATCACGGTGCGCAAGGCGGCTCTGCCCCGGCTCCGGCTCCGACTCCGGCAAAGCGGGTCCGATGCAATTGCCTCTTTGGGATTAGCGCGTTCCAGATCCTTTTGCCACTTTTCCGCCTCTCCGGCTCTTCTCGTGATCGATGACTGACTGACTGCATGTGAATCGCCGACCGCACGTGTGACCGACAACACGCAGCATCTGCCTTTTCCCCCCCACCCCTGCCACCGCCCGAGCATGGACCATTTCAACGTGACGGTGCAAAAGGACGGCGCCATCGTATCGACGCGCCGCGGCCTGCAGGTGTCCAAGCACAAGTACCACGGCATCTCCTTTGTCAACACTTCGGGACCGCTGCAGCCGTCCGGTGGCGGAGGCGCGGGCGGCGCCGGCAGCGGGGCGGTGCGGAGGAACTCCTCGCTGTCCTCTGCCGAGCCCTCCGCGGCCACGCCGGCCGCGTCCTTCTCCGCCTTTTCGGTGACCACTCCCGGAACGCCGGGGCCGCGCGGGACGCCACGGACGCCCGCGACGCCGGCGACGCCGGGCAGCACACAGAGCAGCACGCGCGGTAGCACGCGGCGCAAGAGCAGACTCAACGACAGCAGCGTGTCGGACGCGCAGATCAAGCCGATGGTGCACCGGTGGAAGCTCGCCAAGCCACCGGCATCCACGACGACGGCGACGACGACAACGACGACGGCACCCAAGACACAGAACGGCCGGCAAGAACCCAGGCGATTGCCACCCGCGCGCCGCACGTCTCCGGCCACCTCCGACGACACACACCCCGCGACAGCGCCCTCCTCTTCCTCCACCTCCTCCCTCCCCTCGCCGCTGTCGACGTCGCCCGCCTCGCACGTCGACTCCCATTTCGACAGCCCCCTGCTGGCAGGCGGTGCCGGCAGCAACAGCAGCACGGCCAGCAGCCCGCGCGGCTTCTTCGACGGCCTGTCGCCGCCGCCGCCAGCGGAATGGGGGGAGGAGACGGGCCAGGGGCAGGACGGCGGCGCACACGGCGGCAACCGACGCGCGCCACGACGACGACACGGAAGCCCTTCGCCCACGGCCAGCAGCAGCAGCCGGTATTGGGGCGCGGCGGCGGTGGCGGCCAGCTGCCGGCAGGTGGCGCGCAGCCTGCCGACGTGGAGCATGTGCCATGTGCCGCAGCTGAGCGGCGCGGAGCAGCGCGTGTTCCACCAGTTCTTCCAGCTGATCCCGCGCAAGCTGTTCCCGTTTGAGGACCTGCTGCAGTACAACCCGTCGCGGTCGAGCGAGTTCTACTGGATGGTGGTGCAGGACCGCGCGGCCGTGCGGTGCGTGCTGCTGTGCGGCGCCATGTTCCGGGCGGTGCTGGGCGGCACGAGCATCTCCGAGGACCTGAGCCAGGAGGTGGCCAACGTGTGCCGCATCGTGGGCCAGCAGCTGGCGCGGTACGAGCGGGAGGAGGGGGTAGGAGGGGAGGAGGAGGAGGCGGGCGGCGAGGCGGGAGGCGAGGGAGGCAAGCGACGACGACAACGACCGCGACAGCTCGAGGGACCGTCCGAGGGAGAACACCCGGAGACGACGACGACGACGACGACGGGTCAGGCACATCCACCACCACGACAACAACGACAGGTCACCCGACGGCGCAGGCCCGTCCCCACGATGACGCTCGAGTGCATCACGACGCTGGCGCTGATGGGCAGCTCGACCGGCCGCTACGACCACTGGCACGTCCACATGCAGGCCCTGCGCGCCATGGTCGGCGCCGAGCGCGCCGCCGACTGGGCCGCCGACGTGCGCCCGGCGCTGCTGGCCAAGATGCGCAAGACCGACCTCAAGGGCGCCATGGCGCTGGCCATCCTGCCCTACCTGCCGTTTGCCGCGCGCCGCTTTGCCAACGCGTCCGACGCCGTGCTGCTGGACGTGACGCGCGACGCCCTCGTGCAGGCCACGACCACGCTGCTGACGGCTCCGGTGCCGACGACGACGTCGATGTCGACCTCCACGCCGGACCCCTTGGTCACCCCCGAGGTCGCCGCGACCATCGCCGACCTGGTCGTGTTCGTCCAGGCCGTGCAGCTGGCCGCCGACCTGGCCAAGACGGCCACGCCCCTGCCGCTCGACCCCTTCTGCTTCGCCGAGGAGCTGTACTGGATCCAGTACCGCCTGGTCGCGCGGCCGGGCCCGCTGCGCCAGCTGGCCGCCGCGCCGTCGCCCGCCGCCGCCGCCGCCGAGGCCGGCCTGCTGCTGCCGCTCGACACCTCGCGCCTCGAGACCGACAGCTACGTGCGCAACCACCGCGCGCCGCTGGCCGCCGCGCTGCTCGTGCCTGCCGCCCGGGCGCCCGGCACCACCGCGCTCGAGCCCGCCCTGCGCATCTGCGCCATGCTCTACCTCAAGGAGGTCTTCCCCGACTTCCCGCGCAACCTCGGCGGCTACGCCATCCTACTGCACCTGCTGCGCTGCCATCTGGCCGAGGTCGCCCAGCAGCAGCAGCAGCATCTGCTGCACGACCCCCACGCCCGCGCCCTGCTGCTCTGGCTCGGCCTCGTCGGCGACACCGTGTCGCGCCTGGCCGACGCCACCGAGCAGCGCGTCCACCCGGCCGAGCAGTACGACCGCCGCGTCTTCCGCGCCCGCCTGGCCGATCTCGTGCGCACCAGCCCCTGCGGCTGCGCCGACAGCCTGCCCGACAGCGACCTGGCCCTGTGCCAGCTGCTCAGCCCCGGCGCGCTGCCGTGCCGGGGCGACGACGGGCCGTGGGACGCGCGGCAGGCGGTGGCGCGGATTCTGGAGCAAGCATAAGGTCTTTTTTTCTCTTAGACGATGCATGAAACGATTCTATGACTCCGTGTCCACGTAGATGCTCTTGATCGAGCTGTAGGCGGCCAGCCCGGCCTCGCCCAGCTCGCGCCCAAACCCCGACTGCTTGACGCCGCCAAACGGCATGCGGATGTCCGAGTCGTTGGAGCTGTTGATCCACACCATCCCGGCCTCGACGGCCCGCGCCATGCGGTGCGCCCGCGCCACGTCGCGCGTGAAGACCGCCGCCGCCAGCCCGTACACGGAGTCGTTGGCCAGCGCGACGGCGTCCTCCTCCGTCTCAAAGCGCGTCACCACCGCGCACGGGCCGAAGATCTCTTCGCGGTAGATCGTCATCGCCGGCGTCACGCCGGTGAACACGGTGGGCGCGACGAAGAAGCCCTTGCGTGGGAGTTGTAGGTCGTCGCCATCGCCGACGACGACCGTCGCGCCCTCGTCGCGGCCCGTCTGGATGTAGTGGCGCACGCGCTCGTACTGGGCGCGCGACACCTGCGGGCCCTGGAACGTGGCGGGCGCAAAGGGGTCGCCGACGACGGACGCGGCGGCGACGGTGCGCGCAAAGCGCTCGACAAAGGCATCGTGCACGGCCGCCTGCACGAGGATGCGCGACGTGGCCGTGCACACCTGGCCCTGGTTGCTCATGCTGCCGACATGGGCCCAGGCGGCGGCGCGGTCGAGGTCGGCGTCCGCGAAGACGACGAGCGGCGACTTGCCGCCGGTCTCGAGCGTGACCGGCTTGAGCGTGTCGGCGGCCAGCCGCATGACGGCGCGGCCGGTCGCCGTGCTGCCGGTGAAGGCGATCTTGTCGACGCGCGGGTGGCGCGCGAGGGCCGCGCCGGCGACGGTGCCGCGGCCGGGCAGCACGTTGACGACGCCCGGCGGAAAGCCGGCGGCGCGCACGAGCCCGGCCACGTACAGCAGCGACAGCGGCGTCTGCTCGGCCGGCTTGAGCACGACCGTGTTGCCGCAGCACAGCGCCGGCGCCAGCTTCCACGCCGCCATCTCGAGCGGGTAGTTGAACGGCACAATCTGCCCGCACACGCCCAGCGGCTCCTTGACCGTGTACGCCAGCCTGCCCGGGCCCACGTCCACCACCTGCCCGGCGTTCTTGTCCGCAAAGCCCGCGTAGTACCGCAGCACGCCCACCGCCTCCGGCACGCTCGCGCCCAGCGCCGCCGCGTACGGCTTGCCGTTGTCCAGCGCCTCGATCGCCGCCACCCGCTCCGCGTCTGCGCTGAGCAGGTCCGCCAGCCGGTGCAGCAGCGCCCCGCGCGCCGTGCCCGACAGCCGCCGCCACGCCGGGTCGCGGAACGCCCGCCGCGCCGCCTGCACCGCGGCGTCCACGTCGTCTTCCCCGGCCGCCTGCACGCTGCAGATCGCCTCCTCTGTGCTGTTTTTTTCTCGTCAGTTGCACAACCCAGAGACGGCGAGAAGCAGGCGACAGAAAGACCTACGTCGGGTTGATGGACGTGATCGTCTCGCCCGTCCGGCTCCGCACAAACGCGTTGTCGATGAAGAGGCCCAGCGGCTGCGACCATGTCTGCCCGTTGGGCGCCGTCACGTCCACGACCAGGCCTGCATCGTCCACCGGCGCCGCCGTCGAGAAGCGCCCGGCCGCCCGTCTATCGCCTGGCAAGACGCGCGGTCCGATGCATCGCAGCGACGATGGTCTGCTTCCACGATGCACAAGCGCCACCAGCCGCTCTAACACCACGGCGGACATGGAGGAGAGAAGGGAAGAAAGAGGTCAAAATGCTCAGCACTGATGCCTTTGGTCTATTTCGTATGGCTCGGGGTCAGTCCCTTCCTCTTTCGTACGAGCAGCGCGTACAGTGCCAAGTGATGTCGCGTCTCCACTATATGCACTGTGACCTGACTACGACATCATCCGGTTTGCTCGGCGCTTCTGCCTCGCTTCCGATCTCGCCTCCTCGCCGCCACGTCCATCCATCCGCCCACTGCGTTTCTCCCCGTCTTTTCTCTGCGCGCTGCCGGCTTGGATGGACTCTGCATCTGCCATCGTCTGCCGGCTCCCTTGTCGCTCCTCCGTCCACCACCTCTCGACCTCCTCCTCCTGACCCCCCTCGACCCCGACCTCCTCCTCCGATCTCCTCCCCCGATCTCCTCCCCCTCCTGCCGAATGGCCTGGGCGGCCTCTGCCGCGAGCCTCGCGGCCTCCAACCCGGTCAAGTCCGAGGTGTTCGCGGGGCTTGCGCTGCTGGTGCTCTCGCTCGTCGTGCTGGTCATCCTGCGCTACTACCTGCCGCTGCGCACCACGCCGGCCTACCTGCTCGTGCCCGTCTTCCTGGCCCTCTGGCTGCCGGCCAACATTGTGCTCCTGGTGCCCATCGACCTGGCGTCGAGCGCGACGGGCGATGAAGTTACGCGCGGCATCTGGCTGCCCGAGGGCGTGCTGCGCCTGTCGTGGAAGATTACGTACTGGCTGACCTTTTTCCTGACGTGGTACGTGACTGCTCTCTCTCTCTCTCCTCCCTCTCTCTACCTCCTGCTCACAGTCTCTCTAGGTTCATTCTTCCCGTTCTGGCCGAATACTCGGATTCCGGCTACCGCGAACCAAAGGACCGCGTCCTGTACTCGCTCCAGCAGAATGTCCAGTACTACCTCCTCGTCTTCGGAAGCGGCATTGCCGGCCTCGTCTACGTCGTGGTGACCCATGGCTACTCCGCCACGTCGCTCAAGGGCCTCGTCATGGCCCTGGCCTACTGCTGGGGCTTGATCCTGGCCATCTACCTCATGGGCCACGGCCTGGTGTCCATCCCGCGCCGCATCCTGCGCACCGCCACGCCCAGCCGCCGCCTGCGCCGCCTGCAGGACCTGGCGCCGCGCCTGTTCGAGAAGCTCGAGGAGTCCGAGATGGACCTCGAGGATGTCGAGCAGCAGGTCGCCGAGCTGGGCCGCCGCAAGACCGGCTCCGCCCTCGAGTTCCGCGAGTGGATCGAGGATCTCTGCGACGCCGGCAGCTTCGCGTCGCCCACGCCGGCCGTGGCGCCCGTGCCGCTGCCCACCGAGGGCCGCGCCGTGCCGTTTGTCATCACCAAGAAGTACATGGCCGACCTGACGCGGCGGCTGGTGCGCGCCCGCCACGCGCGCTCGCGCTACCTCAGCGAGTGGCATCGGCTCCTCGACGAATACACGCGCACCCAGGCCGTGCTCAACTCGGCGGGCTCGAAGCGCCTCGACTTTGGCCGGCCGCGGTCGCAGCAGGCGCAGCGGGGCCCGCCGCGGCACGCTCTGGGCCTCGGCGACTGGGCCGGCCGCCTGTCGCCGCTGACGCCCTACTCGCGCTACGTGCTCTACTTCCACGTGGTGCCGCAGGCGCGCCTGGCCGCGGGCGTGCTGCTGGCCGTGGCCTCGGTGGCCATTGTGTGGTCGGAGCTGGTCAAGGCGGCGCTGCCGGGCGCGTCGGTGGTGCGGCTGACGGTGGTGCACCACTGGACGGGCGACTCGGGCCAGGTGGGCTTTGCCGGGCAGCTGATCGCGACCGTCTGGATCCTGTACATGTGCGCGGCGGCGCTGACGTCCGTGACCGAGGTCAAGGTGTGGCGCGGCCGCGCCCTGGTCTACCGCAACACGGCTCACGAGTCGGCGTTCTGGTACGCGTCGCAGGTGGCGCGGCTCAGCATCCCACTGTCGTACAACTTCTTGACGTTCCTGTCCAAGACGGTCTACGAGGACACGGTCTTTTACGACTTCCTGGGCCGCTACATCAACCTGACCAGCCTCGGCACCTGGTTCGACTACCTGTTCCCCGTCTTCATCCTGCTGCCCGTGTCGGCCACGCTGTTCGGCCTGTACGGCCGCGTCGGCCGGTTTTTCGGCTTTGGCCGCTTCAGCACGGACGACGGCGACGACAGCGACGGCGACGGCGACGGCGACGGCGACGGCGTGGGCCGCCTGCGCAACTACGGCACGGGCTCGTGGCGCGAGGGCCGCGACCTGATTGAGCGCGAGCTGGACGGCACGTCGCTGCGCCAGCGCCGGCTGGAAGCCGCCGCCCACGCGGGCGGCCGCCGCGCCGAGGGCGCCTACCGGGACCGCGCCGATCTCGGGGAAGACGGCGGCGCCGCGTCCACGACGCCGTTTGCCCTGTCGCCGTCGAGCTCGGGCATCCTCCCGGCGCCGACGGCGCCCCCGCCGCACCGGACGCGGACGCTGGGGGCCGGCGGCCGTGCAGGGCCGTCGGCGGGCGCCCGGCAGCCAGCACGCGCGCGGGGCTATGCGGACGACCCGGCGGACGGCGACGGCGACGGCGAGGAGAACTTCTTCCAGCTGCTGGGCCACCGGATGAAGAACAGCATCGACGGGCTGGAGACGCCGCGCTGGTTCCAGGACGTGGGCCAGGGGTTCAAGAAGCCCAAATGGATGGGCGGCGGCGACGACAGCGGCGGCAGCGGCAGCGGCAACGACGAGAACACGGGCAGCGGAGCCGACAGCGGCATCCGACGATGGTTCGGGGGGTCCGACAGCCGGATCCGCTTATGAACGGTCTGCTGCGCATTGTGCTCGTCTCCTTTCGCTGCCCTTGTTGCGTTGTCTGCCTTGTTTTGGTTGGTTTATTATTTTCCTTTGTTCCACAGAATGTTTTTTTTTTTTTTTGATACCTTTGCTTTGTTTTTCTTCCTATGATCTACGAGTAGACTCACGAGGACAGAAATTCCATACACTTTCCTCGCCCCTCGTACGATGATACCAGGTGCCACATGTATAAAAAAAAAAAGAAGCAGGGGTTCGTAAAATGAACCGTTGCTGCAGACATATCGTGTGACTGCAGGAGGGGTCTCTGCCTATTCTCGGATGCATCCGGCAACAAGGCAGGGGGGGGGAGCTTGTCACGCCTGCAAATCCCCCGTCCCAAAAAGGAAAAAAAGAAAGAAGAGTGATCCCCAGCAAGGGGCGGGGCCCTGGGAAACAAGAAGATAATTAAAAAACCGTCGATCTTCGCTGGGACATGGTTCGCGGAAAACGTCCATTCCCCGGAAGGGCGTCCACGGCGCACGGAGAACGGATCCCGTAGCAACAGCGTCGCAGAGGCGGTCTTGTTCTCTCTCTCCTATTCCTTCCCGGGACGCGCGTGTGTGCCCGCCGCCCCCTTTTCTTTCCACTTTTCTCTGGGCCACGGGGTCGTCTTATGCTCCGTAGTGTCGTGTGCCGTCTCCAGAAACGATGTCGCAGAGACACATTTTCATGTACCGGCAGGACGGATGGCGGCACTGAACAACGGTCTCTGCCAGGGGGGGGGGGAGGAGAAGGAGGAGGATGCCTCGGCGAGACGACCGGGCGCATTGGCCAACGTCTTGTCAACAGGCCCTGTCAGCACAAGGACGCGTCGGAGATGCACGGCATCCGGGTCGAACAGGCCATATATATTCAGTCAGAGAGCAAAAGGGCATTTCTCTCGCACTCGATTGGGTGCGTCCGCGGCCGCGCCACTGTCCCGCCAGGCTGATCACTGGCTGTGGACAGCCAGTAAGGGTCGCCGTATCAGATCATTTCGTATTCTCGTGGCCACTCACGAGCCTCCCCTGGCGTCTGCGTCGTCACCTCGACGAAACTTGGTCACCCGAAAGGGNNGGGGGGGGGGGGGGGGCGTGCTGTAGAACATGTACGAGTACGGAATTTACCATGTACCGGGAAGTATGTGTACCTCTGGCCAAGACAAAGACAGGGTATAGATAGACAATGAAATTGAGGGTGCCATTGTTGGAAGCCAACGAACGACCAGTCAAAAACAGGAATGGGAAAAGCATGTGCCGGCAGCACAGCAGCATGGCCGTGACTGGCAGACAGAGGGGGGGGGCCGGGACACACGGCCACCCGCTGGCATGCGCGCTCCGCCTGCCTCGCAGACCGGTCAGACATGCAGCAGCACACGCCGGACGAGAACGGCCACGAAGCCAAAGACGTGCATCAGAAGCCGGTCCGGTCCAGCACGTATCTTACACGAACACGTAGTGCATGCCGTGCCTAGTCTCGGGGGAACCACCCACGTCGCCCATGGCATTAGACACGGTTTGCTGTCATCCACAGCCGGTAGCGCGCCGGTATTGGGCTTCTTTGTTTTGGTTGGCTTTTGCATCGTCGTGCCGTTTTTTTTGTGCTGTTTTTGACGGCAGGCCTCGTCCTTCTTTTGCCAGCCGGCACCAGTCGACCCACTGGTGCCCAACCATCGGCAGACGTCCCGTTGCAATCAGGCAACACAGGTTTTCGCTGGCGTACGCCGCTTCAGGTAATTAAATGTTCACGATGGTATGGTCGGTGTGGGTGGCGGAAAAGGGGGATGGAAGGGGGGTGTTGCACACCCTCGCATTCGTATAGATATATCTATATATAAACATATATATATCTTTTCTATCCCACATCCGTCGTCAAATGAGCATCGTCACGGAAAGCAAACAGCCGGCGAATCCTACACACCGTGTGCAAGGCCGCCGGCTGCGCTCCGGTCTCCCCGGGCGTCGCCTTCGATCACGGCCCAAGTTTGAACTTGTACAGCGGCAGGCCCTCCACCCCCACGTCGACGCGAAACAGCGCGCCTCCAAACGCCTTGCTGGCCGGGCCGCCCACGGCGTCCTCGTCCTCGGCCGACGTGATGAAGAGCGCGGTGCCGGCGAACTGTGTGCAGGTGATGTTGGCCGTCGGCAGGCGGACCTCGCCCACGACCTGACCCGTAGACGAGATCTTGAGCACGCGGCTGCCGCCGTAGACGGCGTGCCAGATGTTGCCGTCGACGTCGACGCGGAAGCCGTCGAGGCCGCCCGGGCCGGTGTGGTGGTACAGCACGCGCTCGTGGGACAGGTGGCCGTCGACCGGGTCGTAGTCGAACGCAAAGATCTTGTTCTCCTCCGTGTGCGTAAAATACATGGTGCGGCCGTCGGGCGCGAAGCCGACGCTGTTGGGGATGGTCAAGTCCGCGCGGATGAGCTCGCCCGTGGCACCGCCGTTGCCAAACACATACAGCGCGCCCTCGGCCGCAAAGTCGCCGAGATTAAAGTCGGTCATGGACGCGAGCCAGTAGCGGCCGAGTGGATCGACGCCGCCGTCGTTGGCACGCAGCCGCTCAAAGTCGGTCTTGCTCGTGGCCGCCGCGCCGACATCGCTGAAGCGGCGCAGGTACGTGTACTGCCCCGTCGCGCGGTCCAGGACGGCGAGCCCGTACTTGAGGCCGACGGCAAGCTTCTCGCGCGGATCCACCCCCTCAATGTCGCTCGTGACCGAAATAGGCGTGTCCACGACGAGCGTGTGCAGCGACGTCGGCCCGGCGGCCAGGTCGACGGTGTGCAGGTGGTGCTGGCGGATGTCGACGAAGCGCAGGCGGTTGGTCTCCGCCTCGTAGAACGGACCCTCGCCGAGGAGGCAGTGGCTGTTGAGGTACGGCTCCGTGACCTCCCACACCTGTAGATTCTCTGCGGCCGTGGCGGACATGGTGCTGCTCGTTGTTTGTGGTTGCTGGAGCGGTTGTGTTTCGCGCGGTCGCCTATCCGGCGCGTGGTGGACAGACTAGTGTTTGGGCAAATGCGAGAAAACGACCGAGTCCGCCCGCCCGCCCGCCTTATATCGCTGGCCGCGGGGTGAACGGGCCCGTGAACCGACGCCGTCCGGCACTGGCAATCGGTTCTCCCGCGCCAACCAGCCGGCCCGGATGCGCGGGCGCCGGCCCTATCGACGTCGGCGGCAGCCTCGCTGGCGTCGACGGCCCGCCGTTCACGTCAGCGGCCGGCCGGCGGCCCTGGGATCCGCAAGCGTGTTCCATCGTGTGGGCGGTGGAGATAGGTCGGAGTCGGGTTCGGGCCCTCTCTCTTCTTTTTTCGCCTTTCTTTCTCTTCTTCCCTCTTCTCTCGTTTTTTGCTCTTTTTTTTCTTCTTTTTCTCTTTTTTTTCTTTTTCTTTTTTTTTTAAAAAGAGAAACCAAAGAGAATAAAAGTCGTAACCCCATTGGCCAAAACAAGCAGGGTGGACCTCTTTCCTTTTTCATGTTCCCGGGGGTGTTTTCTTTCTTCATCTCTTGTCGCGAGAGAAATGAACAGAAGCTTCTAAGAAAACTTGATCAGACCAAGACGGAAAGCAGAGTACATTGACAAGGACCAGGGGTATACTCGCATGAAAAGAGCAGTTGTTTTTTGACGTTTTGTTTGAATCAGAACGAACATCTTTTATCCACGATATTCGCCAACTCGGTGAACCAAACCATTATTTTTAAAGTTGAAATATTAAAAACAGTTCCAAAAGAGAGCGAAGAATGGGAATCTCAAAAGGATCTAACAGAACGGAAGAAAAACAACATGCAAACCACGCAACTTTTTTTAAAAAAAAAAACGCCGTTGGACAGATACCCGAAGGACTCTCACAGCTTCTTCCGCAGATCAAAACCGCCCTGGACAACGCGCGCAAGGACAAAGAAGACGAGGCCGATGCACATGGTGACGCCGCAGAACAGCTGCAGGCCGAGGTACTCGCCGTGCTGGCGGGCGGTGATGGCGCCGGCGATGGGCGAGCCGGTGAGGGCGGCGAAGCTGGCGAGGGCCATGACGAGGCCGGTGCGGACGCCGATCTCGCGGACGTCGGAGATCTGGCCGACGACGGCGCTCTGCAGGGTGAGGAAGCCGCCGGAGGCGAAGCCGAAGAGGACGGCAAAGGCGACGATGGCGCCGGTAGAGGTGCCGGGGATCCAGAGGGCGAGGCAGACGACGACGGACAGCACGATGGTGGCGATGATCATGTTGAAGCGGCCGAGGCGATCGGCGACGATGCCGGGCACGATGCGGCCGACGATGCTGACGGCGTTGACGATGGACAGCAGGTAGGGGACCAGGGCCGGGTCCATGCCGGCGCGGGCGGCCTGCAGCTCGATGTAGTTGAAGGGCAGGAACATGCCCCAGAAGTAGAAGAAGCAGCCGGCGGTGACGAGCAGGAACAGCGGGTCGCGCAGGGCCTTGGTGTAGGGCAGGAGCGTCCAGGGCTGGGGCCGCGGCGGCAGGCGCGAGCGGATGGTGGCGGCGCTGACGGAGAGCAGGGCGAAAAAGACAAAGGCGACGGCGCGGATGGTCCAGGGGAAGCCGATGCGCGGGATCAGGTGGCTGATCATGATGGGCAGCACGACGCCGCCGAGCGACGAGCCGGCAATGACGAGGCCCAGGGCGGCGCCGCGGCGGCGGTGGAACCAGGTCAGCACGGACGAGATGGAGGCGCCGAAGACGGCGGACGAGCCCAGCGCGGCGCACACGCCCTGGGCCAGCAGCAGCTGGTAGTACTGCGTGCCCAGGCTGGTCATCATCAGGCCGAAGACGTACAGCAGGCCGCCGCCGGCGACCAGCCCGCGCGGCCCGCACACGTCGAACACGCGGCCGTACACCAGGCCGCCGAACCACATGAAGAAGATCTGCACCGACAGGATCCAGCTGACGGTGCCCTGCGAGTACGCCGCCAGCGGGCCCTGCACGTAGTACGCCTCGAACACGCCGATGCAGTTGACCAGCCCGAACGTGCAGAAGATGGCGCACGCGGCCCCGAACACGACCGACCACGCCTGCAGCCCGCCCTCGGGGAAGTCGCCGGGGCGCAGGCCGGGCGGGGGGCCCTCGCCCTCGCCGGCGGCCGGCTTCTCGTCCGCCGTGCAGCCGGCGACAACCTTCTCCAGGTCGGCCTCGACCCCGCTGGCCGGCTGCTCGCCGCACCCGTTGGCGTCGGTCTCCGGGTGGACGGCCGGGATGCGGCCGGGCGGCCGATGGGGGAACGCGCCCGCGGCGACGGACGAACGGGCCGACGCGGACGAGGCGGCGGTCGACGTGGACGCGGCGTCCGCCGTCGCCGTCGAGAGATGGGAAGTCATGGCCGAGAGGGTGGGACAGAAAAGAGGCGTGGGCAGAAAGGAGGGTGGAATGAATCTCTTCCGGTCGTGAGAACGGGTCCGTCTTATACCTTCCGCTCTCCCCCCCCTCCCGCCCCGGACTTAAAGCCCACGCGCACCGCCAACCCAGCATGTATCTCCGCGTTGCCCCAAAATGGCAACGTCTTCGGCCCAGGCGTAAGTGCCGTTGTGCGGGCGCCAGTCAGGCGACGCGCTGGCCCTCCGCATCATCTCCGCAGTCTTGCCTCATTGGGCAGCCTGGGCGGAACTGGGCCGTAGCGCGGGCGGGAGTTCAGCCGCTTCCGTCTTCGGCGGTGAGCCACCGATGGTGAAGAGTATGATCAATCAACAGGCGCGTACGAGAAGCCAGGATGGTCCACGAGTTGGAAATCAGACTTGACAAAGCAGAGGCCAGAAAGAGAAGCGGACATAAGAAGTTGCCTTTTACGGTTGGGGTTGGACTTGATGCCGATATTTCAGGCAGCAAGGCAAACAAGGGAATTTGGGAGAATCTTCCCCGGAAAGGGATGCACCTCGTTCAGGACCTTACACCATTCAGCCGATTTTCGTTCTCACGCGATCCAGCACGAGATCCAAAATGGGAAAAATCCATTGGCGCAAACAAGAGACGAAAAAGCCCCCTACGTGTACCACGTCGCCGCCGGGTGCTCGCCCAGCAGATAGTACCGCCCCTGCTCGCGGTTCTTGTACGCCACCGGGTCGTGCAGCGTGTGCGTGCGCACGTCGCGCCAGAAGCGGTCCAGGCCGACCTTGGCCGCCGTCGACCGCGACCCCGTGACCTCGAAGACGCCCGCCGTGACGCGCAGGCTGGTGTCCGTGGCCACGACCTTGGCGCTGGCCACCCACTCGGCGAACTCGCCGCGCTCCGCGGCGGTGAAGGCGGCGCGGTGGTCGGGGGTCACGTACTTGCCGAACAGCCGCGCGGCCTCCTGGTTGGCGCGGTCGGCGAGCGCGGTGGCGGCGCGCAGGTGGGCGAAGAAGTTGCCGTACGTCTGCAGGATGTAGAACTCGTCCTCTGGTTTCTCTTTGGGCTGGGGGGTGGTTAGTTAGCAGACGCACACACACACACACACACACACACACGCCTCAGCAACAGCACGTACATCACCGCCAAAGGGCCAGGCGCGCGTGTTCTTGGTGGTGTAGCCCTTGGCAAACTCGAGCGCGCCCCATGCGATGCCGATGTAGAAGTTGGCAAAGTTGAGTTGGATGCTGTTGGTGAGAAGATGAGAAGACGCTACAACCACACAAGGATACGGGAGGGAACGCACAGCGGCAGGAAGAAGCTCGCCAGCGGCACGCCGAGAATGGCCGGGTCCGGCTTCTTCGCCTGGGCGTCCCAGCCCAGGGCGTCCGCCCAGGGCAGCGGCACGTCCTGGATCTGCACGCCGCCCGACTCGGTCAGGCGCAGGCCGACGTTGTCCCAGTTGTTGAGGAAGCGCAGCCCCGGCTGCTGGGTCGGCACCAGCGCAAAGACGTGGTCGTCCGAGCCGGCCACGACGCCCTCCAGCACGGTCAGGTCCGAGACGACGCCGCCGGTGCTGAAGTTCTTGAGCCCGCTGAACACCAGGCCGTCGTCGCCCGCGGGCCGCGCCGTCAGGTCGTTGTCGCGCGGGTTGACCGCGCCGCCCACGTAGTAGTTGTTGGCCGTGATCAGCTGCGCGAAACGGTCCGCCTGCTCGGCCGTCCCGAACACGCTCGGCACCGCCGTCCACACCAGGTGGTAGCCCAGGAGCATGCCGACGGAGCTGCTGGTCAGCCCCGGTTCTGGATGGGAGTATCCTCATCGTCACCTACCCATCGCCCTTGGCAATCTCCCGCACCACGCGGTAGCCCACGTCCCACGGCTGCGCGCCGCCGCCGTATTGGGCCGGCCCCAGGATCTTGAGCAGCCCCGCGTGCTTCAGCAGCGCAATCTCCGCCCGCGGGTGCTTGTTGGCCTTTTCCCGCGCCGCCGCGTCCGTCTTGAGCACGTCCGCCACGTCCTGCGCGCGCTGGATCCAGCCCGCGCCGTCCTGGGGCAGCGCCGCCCACTTGGCCTCGTACTCGGCGTAGACCGCGGGGTCTGTGCTGTCGGTGTTGGACATGGTCTCTGTTCTTGCTTGTCTGAGAAAGGAAACGGATGGTTGTTCCTACAGGCGAATAAAAAGCGCAATGGCCTACCACCCAGTCTATTTATACAACACCAGCTCTCTCCTGCCGTGCGCCATGCATGGCGTTCATTCACACGCAGATAGCGAATGCGATCGTCGCATGCCAAGATGCACTGTTATCGTCGCCCAGAGGCCGTCGCGGGGCGATGGCGTCTTTCGCTCCGGCGGTGGCGAACAGACGCCGGCCAACGGGAGAGCGGCGACGGCGCCGGTGCGCGCGCCATGCGAATCACGCATTGTCGGGAGATGGAAAAACGCGGGGGGGGACGGCGGGACGGCCAGATGTTGCTGCGCTTCCCAAGAGGTGCTTTCGGCTAGCCACGATGATGCAATCTGTCGATCCGGCGGAGGGGAAGCTCAGACTTCAGACAGACCATCACAGGCTGTTCTCCCCATGATCCAGAGTCGATTCTGCGCGAAACAGCAATCGCTCACGAGCACCATGGCATCCCCGGGCCCTGCGTCGACGACGGCGACGCCGACGGCGACGCCCAAGAAGCTCATCCTCAACGCCTTTGTCGAGTCCTGCAGCGGCCACCAGTCGCCCGGGCTCTGGACACACCCGGACGACGAGTCGTGGAAGTTCAACAGCATACACCACTGGGTGCAGCTGGCCCAGACGCTCGAGAAGGCCAAGTTCCACGGCATCTTCATTGCGGATGTGTTGGTGAGTTGTGGTCGTTCTGACATACTGATAGACGAAGATGCTGATCAACGCAAAGGGCTCCTACGATGTCTACAAAGGCCCGCGGAACCCCGCCCCGGCCATCGTGTCCGGCGCCCAGTGGCCCGTCAACGAGCCGCTGGCCACGGTGCCGGCCATGGCCGCCGCGACCCGCAACATCGGCTTCGGCGTCACCGTGGCCACCACGTACGAGCAGCCGTACCACCTGGCCCGCCGCCTGAGCACCGTCGACCACCTGACCGGCGGCCGCCTGGGCTGGAACATTGTGACCGGCTACCTCGACTCGGCCGCGCGCAACCTGGGCCACACGGAGCAGCCCAGCCACGACGAGCGCTACGCCATGGCCGAGGAGTATGTGGACGTGACCTACAAGCTGTGGTACGTACTCGTAGGGGGGCTCGTCTTTAGTCAGCGAATGCCTCTGACCTGACCTCTGACCTGACCTCCAGGCAATCCTCGTGGCGCGACGACGCCGTCAAGCTGGATCGCGAGAAAGGCATCTACACCGACCCGGCCCTCGTGCGCGAGATCAACCACCACGGCAAGTACTACACCGTCCCCGGCCCGCACATCTGCCAGCCGTCGCCGCAGCGCACGCCCGTCATCATGCAGGCCGGCACGTCCCGGGCCGGCAAGCAGTTTGCGGCCAAGCACGCCGAGGCCATCTTTGTCGCCGGCCACAGCCCGGCCGTGGTGGCGCAGAACATTGCCGACATCCGGCAGACGGCCCAGGCCCAGTACGGCCGCGACCCGCAGTCGGTCAAGTTCCTCGCCCTGCTGTGCCCCGTGCTGGCCGCGACGCAGGCCCAGGCCGACGCCAAGTACCAGGAGCTGCTGCGCCACGGGTCCGCCGAGGGCGCGCTGGCCCTGTTCGGCGGCTGGACCGGCATCGACCTGGCCGCGTACGCCGACGACGAGGAGCTGCGCCACGTCGAGTCCAACGCGATCCGCTCCGCCGTCGACGCCTGGTCGCGCGCCGTGCCCGGCGTCCCGCGCTGGACCAAGCACACGGTCGCCGACCACATCAAGGTCGGCGGGCTCGGCGCCACCGTCGTCGGCACGCCCGCCCGCGTCGCCGACGAGATGGCGCGCTGGGTCGCCGAGGCCGGCGTCGACGGCTTCAACCTCGCCTACGCCCTCTTCCCCGGCTCCTTCACCGACATCATCGACCTGCTGCTGCCCGAGCTGCGCCGCCGCGGCCTCTTCTGGGACGACTACGCCGTCGACGGCGGCACCTACCGCGAGAACCTGGCCGGCCAGCGCGGCCAGCCGTTCCCGCGCGCCGACCACCCGGCGGCCCAGTACCACTGGAAGGCGGACACGTAGGGATGGGACGGCAGAAGACGATTCCATTGACGGGATAGGTATCTTGGTCCACAACAACAACAACAACAACAACACAGCCTCGCTGAAGGGCGAGGCCAGAGAAGAAAGCCCATAGCAAATTTTCTTGAACCCGGTAGCTACCCGAACGCCGGACATCCCGAGGCACCTCTATTTCTTGTTGGAAACGTCTGAGACGGTTAGCACCCGAAACAGGTCGTTTCGTTGGCGAATGGTACGTACTGAACTGGAAATGAATAATGTCGCCGTCTTGGACGACCTGTGGGAAAGAAGACATTAGCAACTGAGCATCAGGGGGGAAAACAGGTAGACATACATAGGACTTCCCCTCTTGCCGGTACTTGCCCGCCGCCTTGATCGGCGCCATCGACTTGCCGCCCGCGCACAGGTCGTGGAAGTCCTGGTACGCCACCACCTCGGCCTTGATGAAGCCGCGCTCAAAGTCGCTGTGGATCGCGCCCGCCGCCTGCGGCGCCAGGCAGCCGCCGGGGATCGTCCAGCAGCGCACCTCCTTCTCGCCGGCCGTGAAGTAGTACTGCAGGCCGAGCTTGGTGAAGCCCTCGGTGATGATCTTGTCCAGCTTGGACCCGACCTTTATGTCCTTCAGGAACGCGGCCTTGGCCGCCGGGTCGTCCTTGAGGCTGTGCAGCTTCTCCTCAAACTCAATCGAGAACGGCACAATGTCGCGCGGCGTGCCGCCGTGCTCCGTCACCCACTTGGCAATCGCCGGCAGGTACTTGCTCTTCTGCCGCAGGTAGTCCTTCATCGTCAGGTTGACCAGGTAGATCACCGGCTTCGTCGTGATCAGCTGGATCTTCTCGTTGATCAGCGCAATCTCCGCCGGCGTCCAGCTGCCGTCGCGCACGGGCTTGTCCTTCTCGAGCATCTGTTGGTGAGCACTGCACAAGATAAGAGAATGGGGGACGGTGCATGGGGAAACGCACCTCCCGGATCTTGGTCGTCGTCTCCGTGAAGAGCGGCAGCATCTTGTACTTGCCGCCCGCCTTCTTGACGATGGCCTCCTCGGCGATGATGGCCTTTTGCAGGATGTCTGCAGGGTTAGCGGTAGAAAGCCAGGCCAGCACAGCAGAATACACACCGAGATCCTTCTTGCAAAGCTCGCTCTGGATCGTGTCTGAAAAGGTCAGTGTCCGTCTGACAGGCACAAAGAGAGGGCCACCAACCCAGGTCCCGGGCCGGGTCGATCGAGTCGTCGACGTGCAGCACCTCGTCGTTGTCAAAGGCCCTGTTCCCCGGTTCGGTTAGTCGTGTCCAAGACAGGGGGTCGCCGTCCTCTGCTCTCCGTACCGCACAATGTGGAACATGCCGTCCACGGCCTGGATGTGCGACAGAAAGGCGTTGCCCAGCCCCGCGCCCGTCGACGCCCCCTTGATCAGCCCGGCAATGTCCGTGACCTGCAGGTACGGCGGGTACATGGACGGCGGCTTCCACAGATCACAGAGAAAGTCCTACACGGGTCAGCGTCCATCCACTGACAGTTTGGCTTTGGCAGTCTTGCAAAAGAGTAGTTTTGCGAAAAAGGATTCTTGCGAAAAAGGAGTCTTGCAAAGTCTACGCAGCTTACATAGCGGGCATCCGGCACAACGCATCGCGACTCATTGGGCTCAATCGTACAAAACGGGTAGTTCTCGGCCGCCGCGCTCTGCTCCGTCAGGAGATTGAACAGGCTCGACTTGCCCACGTTGGGCAGCCCGACGCAGCCCATCTTGAGGTTCCGCCGCACCCGCCCAAACGCAACGACATTGTCCTTGACGGCTTCGACCTTCTTGGGCGGCATGGTGACGGTGCTGGGGCAATGGGGAGTGAGGAGCAAGGCACAGACAAACGGTTCCTTGCGAGGTGCTCGGGAAGGGTTCAGAACTTTCGCCAAGGGTCCAAAAGTGGCCTGACAATTCCCTTTCTGGCCCACATATCAACGTATAAGTGGATAGAAATGGACAGAAATAGGGTTCACAACACATGCACGTGACCCATGAGCCTTGCCTTGCGTGGCCTTGCCTCGAAGCCATCCTCGGGAACGGGCCGCTTCTTGGCGTTTCCTGGAAAGTGTTAAGCGTGTGTATCCCACGTATATGTACTCCGTATACGACATACAAGATGAACCAATTCTCTAAACTCTAAACCCTCCCAAATACTCTCTTCCCCCCCCCCCCCCCTAAACAGCCTCCGAACGCACCGTTTCCAGACGCGCTGCCAGGTCGCTGTGGGCAACGGGCTGCGCGTCGGCCCGCGACCCCGGCGTCTGGTCGCCGGAGGCGTCCGATTCGCGGTCCTCGTCGAGGCTGTGCGCGCGGCTGTGGACACGGCTCTGGGCGCGGCTCTGCGCCCGGCTCGCGTGCAGCGACGCCACCTCGCGGCTGTACTGGTACGAGCTCGTGCGGGAGCCGGGGCCCAGCGTGGGGCGCTTGGGCAGCGCCGCCCCGGCTTCCGGGTGCGGGCCGCTGCTGTTCTGGAAGGCCACGGCGGTGGGCCTGTGCGACGGCGTCGTCCCGCCCGCCTGGCGCATCTCCGGGCGGCTGGCCGTGGACCCGGACGCGGACAGCCGGCGGCCGCCCAGGTCCTGGGCCTCCTTGGCGAGGGTCTGGGCAAAGGACGAGCGCTGGCGCAGCTTCGGGCCGTACCAGTAGACGACATACACGCCCAGCACGAGCATGCAGGAGATGGCAAACAGGATGAAGGACGCGTTCATCAGCGGCTTGTTGTGGGCGCCGCGGATGTTGGTGTAGAAGGGCGTGGCGCCGTTGGTCAGGGCGCCGGCGAGGAAGTCGCGGGCGAAGCCGTTGCCGCCGGTGGCCGAGGCCGAGTAGGGCCCGTAGGCGCACACCATGTAGTCGATGGTGGCCATGTAGATGGCGTAGTTGGCGATGCCGATGATGCCGGACGCGAACATGCTGCCGACCCAGTGCACGGGCGGGCCGTTGCAGGTCAGGGCGAAGATGAGCAGGCCGATGGGCAGGCACGGCGCGGTGAACAGCAGCCACCACAGGCGGCTCTCGTACTGGGCGTGCTCGTCGGTGGGCCGCGCCGCGCGCTGGCGCTTGTTGCGCCAGATGGCCGGGATGAAGCTCGCGTGGGCGAGCAGGTAGCCGATGCCGATGGGGATGAAGGCGAGCCCCAGCTGCCACGCGTTGAAGCCCCACTGGTCGTACACGAGCGCGAACGACTGGATCTGCATGAAGATGAGCGCGTCCGAGAAGCCCGACAGCAGCGACAGCGACAGCACAATGGGCTCGGTCACAAACATGCGGAACGGCCGCATCCACGTGTGCACCACCTCGCGCGCGTCCATGCGCTGCCACACCGGGTTGAGCTCGTTGGGGCCGTACAGGCTGGCGTCGGCGGACCCGGGCGCCGCGTGCTTGCGCCGCTTCTTGGCCACCTTGTCGAGGCACACGGTCGTGCGCGTCTCGGGCACCGTAAACAAATGCAGCAGCTGGACGAAGCCGCCAAAGATCAGCTGGATCCAGATGCACCAGCGCCACGCCAGGTGGTACTGCACGAAGCCGCCGACGATGGGGCCCAGGATGCTGCCGCCGACGGACGACAGCACAATGTAGGCCACGGCGTACTGCTGGTTGTCGGCGTCGAACAGGTCGGCCACCATGCCGAGCGTGACGCTGCCGCCGGCCGACGACAGGCCGCCCAGCGAGCGGCCGACCAGCACCGACGCGAAGTTGGGCGCCAGCGCCACCGGCAGACACCACACGTTGACCAGGAACAGCGACGCCTGCATGATCGGCCGCCGGCCAAACTCCTCCGACCACGGCGCCCACAGCTCGCAGCCGAACGCGTACAGCACCAGGAACAGCGTCGCGCCCAGCCGCGCCACCTGCACCGACACGCGGAACTCGGCCGCGATGCCCTCCAGCCCGTTGCTGTACAGCGACGAGTTGAAGTTCATCGACGTCTGCACCAGAAAGATCACCGTCAGCACCCACCACTTCTTCCACGACGGCCACGCAAACGGCAGCTCCTCCTCCGCCATCTCCACCGTCAGCTCGCGCTTCTCGCCCGCGCCCGCGCCCGCGGCCTCGTCCTTGTTGCGGACGGCCAGCTGCGACGGAGACACCCGCCCGCCGCGGTCGTCCTCGTTGTCCGTGGGGGTTTCGGACATCTTGGGCGGCCTGGTCCTAATAAAGCGAATGTCGAATCAACAATGCCCAGGAAAGGAAGACGGGTGTGGAAAGGTGGCAAAAATCCAAAAAGCCAAAAAGAACGAATGGCAAACGTCGTTGTTGTCTGTCGGGCCAAAAACGCTGCAAGGTCGACGCCGATGTTTGTTGACAAGCCCGTGGATTTCCGAACCGGGCAAAGAAGAGGCATACGAATAGAATAAAAAAAATAACAAAAGAGGGCAAGAACGCATCACTCATTTCACTCATTCTTAACAGAAACCTGTATAAGCTTACTCATGTGGCTGACGTCACTGAGTGGAAAAAAGAAGATCAACAGCGCGAAAAAAGAAAACCAGGGAAAACCCAGATACGAAGGATGTACTCCGTATCTCACATACTAGGGCACAAGTACCGGGCGTTTTTCGGCGTCTAAAATGTATTCATTCGTCTACCCCTGCAGCCGAGGGCATGCCCGGATTCTATCTAGTCAATGTACTTGGGCAGCGTCTTCATGATGCCGTCCTTTTTGATGGCCACCATGGCCGTGTGCATCTCCGTGAGGAAGCGCTGGTCGGCGCGCAGGTCGTCGCCGAAGAGCACCTTGATGTTGAGCAGCTCGCCCGGGTGGTCGCCGCCGGCGCGGGCGCGCGCCTGCAGCTCCTCGCGCATGGGGTCGTCGACCTCGAACGTGTTGCCGTTGTCGTCGACGCCGTTGACGTAGTGGAACCAGGCGGCAGCCACGAAGCACAGGCGGCGGAACGGGCCCTGCACCCAGATGGCCTCGGCGATGGACGGCATGATGAACTTGGGGATCTTGCCGGAGCCGCCCAGGCAGATGCGCGGCAGCTGGTCCTTGATGGTCGGGTTGGAGAAGCGCTCGATCAGCGTGCGGCAGTACGCGTCAATGTCCACGCCCGGGATGGCCGGCAGGTTCGGCTTGACCTCCTCCTGCATCATCTGCCACACAAACTTTCCAAACAGCGGGTTCTGCATCACCTCGTGCACGTAGTGGAAGCCCGCCAGCTGGCCCGGGTAGCCCAGCGCCGAGTGGCTGCCGTTGAGCAGCCGCAGCTTGTGCTTCTCAAACTGCTCGACCTCGTCGATGCTCTTGACCACCTGCACGCCCACCTTCTCAAACGGCGGCCGCCCGTCGGCAAACTGGTCCTGCAGCACCCACTGCATAAACGGCTCCGTCACCACCGGCCACGCGTCCTCGATGCCCGACGCCTCCGCCAGCGTCGCCTTGTCCTCCGCCGTCGTCTGCGGCGTGATGCGGTCCACCATCGAGTTGGGGAAGGCGCCGTGCTCGGCGATCCACGCCGCCACCGCCGGGTCGCGCAGCCGCGCAAACGTCGCCAGCATCTCCCGCGAGATGTCGCCGTTGCGGTGCATGTTGTCGCACGACAGCACCGTGAACGGCTTCAGGCCCTGCTCGCGGCGCCGCGCCAGGGCGGCAAACAGAAAGCCGTACACCGTCTGCGGATTCGCCGCGTTGGCCGGGTCCAGGTCGCGCTGGATGGCCGGGTCGTCGCTGAGCAGCTCGTGCGTGTGCTCGTCGTAGTAGTAGCCGCTCTCCGTGATCGTCATCGACACAATGTGCGTGTCGGGGTGCGCCATCTTGGCCACGACCGCCTCGCGGTCGTCGGGCGCAAACAGGTAGCCGTTGAGGCTGCCCACCACGTGGGCATCGCTGCCCTTGGCCGAGCGCTCGACCACGGTGTAGAGGTAGTCCTGCGACGTCAGGGCGTCCCGCATGCCGGCGTCAAACGGCTGCAGGCCCACGCCGCAGATGGCAAAGTCCGTCAGCCCGTGCTTCTCCATCAGCCGGTCGATGTACACGGCCAGATGGGCGCGGTGGAAGCCGCCGACGCCAATGTGCACGATGCCGTGCTTCACCGCCTGGCCGCGGGCGTACGTCGGGCCCGCGACGGCTCCGCTGCTCGCGGCCACAATCTGCGGCAGGTTCTTGTTGTTCAGCTTCGTGGCGGCCATGGTGCTGTCGATGGGATGGGAGAGGATGAGGGATATGAAAAACGGCGTTGCAGGACCTGAGCGCTTTATGCGGCGGTGAAAGCGGGACAGCAACTCGTAACGTAAGCCCAGCAAGTCTCACACATTATGTCATACCCGGGCGATCCTCAGTCTTGGCCCGCCAATCACAAGCCTCCAGGTAAGCCTGATAAGGACGATAGGAAACGGTCTTCGTTCCATGCGTCGCTAAAAGGTTCTCCTGTTTTTTGAGCTTCGTCTGCCACATGCCTTAGCCCCATCAGCAGTGTGCCGGGCCGCTAGCGCCTGCAGGACCTAGGCGAGGGCGGTCACGGGCCACCACAGCGTCCGCATCGCGGCAGACATGGCGGCGACGGTGGCTCCTCTGGCGATGGCGACAGCCGACGCCGAAAAGGGCGCAGACACCGCTGGGGCAGCGGGCGAAGCGTTGCGTGGGCGGCCGACTGCCGACATCCTTCGATGACGCGACTGCCGCGACTACGACGACTACGACGGCGAAGCCGTGAGCCGGACGAGGACGGAGCCCTGTTTCCATCTTGGCCGACAATCTACGGCAAGCTGTCACTGCCCGTTCATCTCCCATGAACGGGCTATCGTTCTGGTTTCGGTGCCAGCTCGAACAGCACCTCTAACAACATCCTTTCAGTCGTCCGTCCCCGTGGCGGGTCGGGGTAACCTTTCGTGATTTTCTGGGGGCGAAGACAGCCGTTTCAAGTGAATGGCAGGCAGTCTGCTGGGGTGCCGCAGTACGCGTACGGGGGGGGTCTCTCATTATACGAGTATCTTACCAGGATTAGTCCTGAACAGTGAATCTAGGATGCAGTGTTTTTTGTGGCACGTGTACGGAGAACTCCGTACGCGCAGGTGGTTCGGCCGTTGTGGCCCGCCCGGGCAACGCAACTGCCTCTCTAGCGTGGTGAGGCTCGTAGATAGCGCTCCCAGTCCTTTTCATTCCTGCCGGGGTCCTCTGTGGCAGACACCGAGGCGTCCGGTGTCGGCCCTCACAAACGACAAAGACGAAGCCTTTGGCGGCTGTTTGCGCAGCGCGGCAACCTGGTCCCGCAGCGCCACGAGCTGGCGGTCGAGCGCGCGGATCTCGCCCGGGCGCTCGTCGACGATGGCCTCGGCGTCGCGGCGCAGGCGCTGCTCGGCCGCGAGCTGCCGGTGCCCCTGCAGAACTTGATAGGCAGCCTGCTGCTGGCCGTTAACCTTATCTCTTGTGTTACATCCTCTAATTACCACTACGGAGTATTCTTGGCCGACCGTCGAGCTTGAGGCGCACACACGGAGGACTCGGGACGTCGGGACAACGCCCAGCTTCGCTCTTATCGTACTGGTCCCATAAAAACGGGGCCGCCCGCTCGCTGGCGAAGCAGAGCTCTGGTCCAGAGGCACATACTGCGTCTTCGTACAAGGACGTGCACCGCCACCTCCGCACGAGCCCGGCACAGGGCGCCGATTCCAGTCTCAATGGCAGCAACTTGCATGTCTCACAACTACGTAAGGTCCATCAGCCCTGCCTGTTGACTGCTCCGTACTCGTAGAAACTCGTATCTCACGGAGCGTACTTACTCCGTAGAGCTATCGGGGTGGATCCCTGACAGTTATCCGCAAAAGCCTCAAAGAGTATCAAAGGCTAATGAAAGAAGGTATCCTAGTAAGTCGGTCCGACTTATCTTGTTATTACTATGTATTACTATTTTGTTTTCTTTGTTCGTATCATTGACAGCCTCGTGCTGCCGCGCTGTGCCGCGCGGCAAGTATAAATACAAAGCAAAGCCTCGTCCCAAAATACAGCACACCCAACCGTTGTCAAACCACCCCCAATCCCTGGCGATCAGCTCTCGACAAGATGATTGGAAAGACGGTCTTGGCCCTGTGCGTCGCGTCTGCTGCGGCCTCGCCGACGATTGCCGTCCGCGGCGGCACGAGCAAGCCAAACAGCAGTCTGGTGTCTTCGCAGGTGCTGAACGATCCCTTCCCCTACCACTACCCCAACGAGGATGCCGCGCCCACAGCCCTGTTCCCCATGCCGCCCTGCCACGGCGTGACGCTCGAGGAGGCCACCATCGACCAGCTCCAGCAGTACATGGCCGCCGGCCAGCTGACCGCCGTCGATATCGTCGCGTGCTACCTGGCGCGGTACAACCAGGTCAATGGCTACGTCAACGGCATTCTCCAGTGGAACCCGGACGCGTTCACGATTGCGGAGCAGCTGGATGCCGAGCGGAAGGCCGGTCGCGTGCGCGGTCCGCTGCACGGCATTCCCTTCCTGGTCAAGGACAACATTGCCACCAAGGACCAGATGGACACGACCGCCGGATCGTACATGCTGCTGGGGAGCATCGTGCCCCGCGACGCCTTTGTGGTGAAGAAACTGAGAGATGCGGGCGCCTTGCTGCTGGGCCACGCGACCCTCTCCGAGTGGGCGGACATGTAAGGACCAGGCCCGCCGAGACGCGGAGACGACCGTTTTTTCCCCCTTTGGTCCACCCATCGCTCACACTGGCAGGCGCTCGAACAACTACTCCGAAGGCTACAGTGCGCGTGGTGGCCAGGCACGCAGCCCCTACAATCTGACCGTCACCCCCGGCGGCAGCAGTTCCGGGTCGGCGGCGGCGGTGGCCGCCAACCAGGCCATGTTTGCCCTCGGCACCGAGACGGACGGCTCGGTCATCAGCCCCGCCGAGCGCAATGCGGTGTGCGGCATCAAGCCGACCGTCGGGCTCACGTCGCGCGCCGGTGTCATTCCCGAGAGCGCCCACCAAGACACGGTCGGCACCTTTGGCCGGACGCTGCGGGATGCGACATATGCTCTGGACGCCATCTACGGCGTGGACGAGAGGGACAACTACACCCTCGGCCAGGTCGGCAAGACGCCTGCTGGCGGATACGCGTCCTTCCTGACGGACAAGTCGGCTCTGAAGGGTGCCGTCTTTGGCCTGCCGTGGGAGAGCTTCTGGGCGCTGAACGACCCGGACCAGAACGAGAACCTGGCCCAGCTCCTCAGCCTCATTGAGAGTGCTGGGGCCACCATCATCAATGGCACTGAGCTGCCCAACTACAAGGTATTGTCACTGTCCCGGAGCATGTACCACACTCGCCTCCCGTCCTCGTCAAGACATCAGAAAGACTAATCCGAATCCTTTTCAGACAATCGTGAGCCAGGATGGATGGGACTGGGACTACGGTACCACGCGCGGCTACGCCAATGAGAGCGAATACACTGTCGTCAAGGTTGATGTACGTTTGTTCTCTCTTCTTTCTTCTTTTTGCTCGCTGTGTACGGCTCCATCCCATACTAACCTGTCAGTTCTACAACAACATCAAGGCCTATCTGTCGGAGCTGGAAAACACCCAGATCCGGTCCCTCGAGGACATTGTTCAGTACAACATCGACAGTCTCGGTGCCGAGGGTGGCTTGCCCGGCATCCATCCCGCCTTTGGGTCCGGCCAGGACGGCTTCCTGGCCTCGCTCGAGTCCAAGGGCATCATGGACGACACCTACTATGCCGCCCTCGCCTTCTGCCAACGCTCCACCCGCGAAGACGGCATCGATGCGGCCCTGCACCCGACGCTCGCCAATGGCACGCAGATCCACCTGGATGCGCTGCTGGTGCCGCCCGATCTGGGCCAGACGTACCAGATTGCCGCACAGGCGGGCTACCCCATGGTGACGATCCCGGCCGGCGCGGGAGGCGAGTCGGCGATGCCGTTTGGGCTGGCCTTTATGGGCACGGCCTGGAGCGAAGGACCACTGCTTCGGTGGGCCAGTGCAGTGGAGGATCTGCAGCTGAGCAGCAACACGCAGTGGAAGCGGACGATGCCAACCTGGGGCGACTATCTGACCAGGAACCTGCCCATCTGGTAAGGGGTCGCCGCACGCGTGTGCGAAGCATTCTTGTTGTAAGATATGTGGCCTCCTCCGCAGCCAAGCTGTACCAATAGACATAATACGAGTAATCCGGTGTCGACAACCCTTTCCTCCTCTCGTAGGGCCTCCTTTAGGCTGTATAACAAGCCTGCTTTCCTTCCGTTTCGTACGTAGTCTCAATCTCGCTGTCTCCAGGCAAAAAAGGGCTCGAGCGGATATGGTAGAGCTTGGGTCGTCTGATCGTAGGTTGGGAGTTGGGATGCATACAGATTACGGCTGAGGGCACTGCCCTTCGGTCTCACCATCTGCCTTAGACCAGCAATGTCATGGTAGGATACATCTTCTTGATGATCGAACAGGTCGAGATCCATTTACTCTGTATCTGATTTTATACAGTCAAAGAGAGCTCACATCTAGGCAAGCTCATAGGGTGCCTGCTCCAGTTCAGGTTGAAGGCGAAAATGGCGCCGATCATCAGCCATGTCGTGTCCTACTCGTAAAGAAGGAAAAGAGAAAGCTGAGGCTCAGAGTCGTACAGCGTGATACTTCGCATTTTAGCGTATGTAAGATCGGGGATTGTCGGACCTATTCAGCGAGGCATGACGAGCGTGGGGGCTAAAGAGAGGGTGTTGGGGGGTGAACGCGCTCAACACAAGAGCAGAGGCAGAACTGCGCGGGGCAGGAAGGAGACAGAAGTTGAGATGGTCCTCAAAATGATCCCACACCATCGCTACGTACGCCTCAGAAACTTCACAAAAACACCAACAGACTTGCCATTGCCAGAACGATAAACACGCGCCCTAGCCTTCCAGCCAGCTTGGAATGGGCCGTGGAAGGTCACAAAGGTGATCTCTCCAGTCTCTTTCGAAGTTGTCGATCGAAATTCAAGAAAGAAGAAGCATCGGGCACATCTCCGCAACCTGAAGCGATTCCGACCGCGGTCATCAGGCCCAGCCGTCAACACCTCCAGCGTGGAAGACGAAGGCATTGACTTGACCGACCGAGATTCTTGAGACATCATGGCATAAGACCGATGGGACCTCTTGGCTGTACACCTCGACAGATCCCTCTCGTCTTCGGCCACCACCGCAGCATCATGGCCGCCCCGTCTGCCGATTCCGTCCACCGTGCGCTGGATGCGTTCTTGACCACCACCACGGCCCCCCCCCGCCCCCCTAGTTAATACGCTGATGACAACAGCTCCTGTCCAGGGCACGCGTCCAATCCCGGCCATCGAGGAGACGGAGCTGCGACTCGAGCTCATCCGGCAGCTACGGAAGAACCTCCGCGAGGCGACTATTGATTGGCAGCCGACGGCCGTCCAGGTGTCCGCCTTGTTGCTCATGCCCATCCAGGCCCTGCGCGAGCGTGTCGACGAGACCGCGACCGGAGATAATCTGTGATATGATGTCCACCGAAACCTCAGGGAGATGCGCGACGCGTTACGGTATTGTATGCTTCCACCCTTGCTTGCCCTTGTATTTTTCTCTTCTTTTCGGCATTTATTAAGGAAAGCATCCGTAAGCAGCGCGCCGCACGCGCTAGACGCCGGGAAACACGGGCCCGGAGGCTATTAAGGGTGCGTCGGAACCAGGCAACCCTAGTGTCAGTCGCTCCGAGGCGGAGAAGCGTAAGGTACGTCACGCCATCTAGAGGAAGGGGGGGGGACTGTAGGGTAAAATTTCCAGTGCCAGGACAGAGACGGACACGCGTGCGTGTTCACTGGCGCCGCACTTCCCGACGTGTGCCACATCGTCCCCTTCGCCCTGAATTCGTGCAGGAGGAACATGGAGACGACAGGGTCTTTTTTATCCGACTCCCTCCGCCTGTTCTTCCCCGCCGCAGACGTACCTAGCCTGCGTATGCTTACGCAAGGTCTCGGCTGCACGGACAGAGCATGGAATATGCTCTGTCTTAGTCCAGAATTGCATCGGTATTGGTCACGGCCGTACTGGGGGGCGCAGTGCGTCGGCATCACGCCGGTGGAGGACGGCAGCCCTAAGCAGCGCCTGACCATGCGCTTACACTGGATGCGTTTTCCGGCCGACGATCCTAACCGGCCGATGGATATAAAGATCGCCGATGCCGCGCATGCCCTGCTGGCGGCGCTGGCGGACGCATCGGCGGCAGACCGGGATGGCGGCGGCGGCAGTGGTGGTGGTGGTGCCTGCCCGGGTTTGCGGGGATTCGTGGCTGCCCAGCACCGCGGTAGCAACCATCCGCTGCTGTCGGGCCAAGCGGTGGATGTGGTCTTGGGCAGCACAGACGACGCAGTGCGTATGAAGCGAATGCTCGACATTCAGTGGGCTTTGGTCTCAGTCGCAGCCATGAGCGGTGCTGCCAGTCCACACGACGACAACGACAATGACGACGACGCCATGTCGGAGCTGGACTGTGTGCGAGCCAAGTACGAGCTCCGGGCCTGGCTGTACGAGGACGAGGACAATGGGACCAGCAGCTAGAAGCTGCCGGGCTCAAGCCAGCAGCCGGCCTGATCACACGAGTATGACTAGTGTGAGCGGCCAGTCAACGGTATATAGGCAAGACCACAAACTCTAACCACTCTGTACGCTTTCTAGATACTTTCGTATTACTCTTCTTTCTGTAATACTTGTGACGGTCTGGACGGCGAAGGCGTGCATAAGGCACATGTATTTGTCAAATTAACCAATCGTAAGGAGAGAAGAGAAAAGAAGAAAAGAAGAAGAAACCCGTACCAGGGCGTCCTTAGTCGTCTATAGAGAGCCTCTATATGCTAAATTCGAACTTATTTATTCAAAATAAAAGTGGGGTGCATGGTCTAGGGGTATGATTTTCCCTTCGCATGGGAAAGGTCTCCGGTTCGAATCCGGATGTATCCAGCTGTTTTTTTTTGTCTTTTTCCCCTTCTATCTTTTTTTTCTTTCTTTCTTTCTGTTTTTTTTCGTTTTATTTTCAAATAAAAACATACCCATTCAATTAACTACCATAAGTAAAATACGCATTGGGAGCCACTTGACTCGACACAAATTCAAACGAAGTCCAACGTCATAAAAAGTGGTGGATTTCATACTTTTATATGAGTACATATTTGGCTGACTGTTTGTGTAAGCTACTACTCGTACGCACAACATTTTAATAGAAACTGATACTATGTTTCCTTCCTTCTGCCTCATCTTCGTGTTTGTTCCATCACAGCCTCGTTCCGTTTCATCTCCCTGCTTTTTTTCGTCTGTTCCTTACCCTCCAACGACAGGTGGTGACGCGTCCAGAACGCGTTTAAATAAAAAAGAGAGGAAGGAACGTCTGCCAAAAGAGGCAGGAGCAGAGGGGCACCTGTGCAGGCGGGCAAAAGGCGAACTCTCGTATCTTCTTCTTCTTTTTTGCATCCTCCATTCGACCTTTTATCAGTTTTACATCTTTGTTCTTTTCTTTGTCCTTCAAGTTTCGAGCTCTCGGCCACAGATCTGCAGCGCGGACACCGCCAAGAAAACACGGACTCGTCCAGCGAAACGGCCATGGGCGATGCTGCCAAAGTTCTGTTCAGCAGAGTGCAGATGACCAAGAACGAGGTTCTCCCCCATCTGACACCGCCGGGTGAGGAAGAGGCTGTCTGGTTCTACCACGGCATCTGCTCCACGCCTCGTCTTGTTGGCCGCGCATCGGCTGGTCTTGTACGCTACCAGACGATCGAGGAACAGAAAGAGGCTTGGCGGCGTGATCCTAAGAGGTCTGCTTGGTTTGTAATCGAGGAGAAAGGACTCGCACACATCGGCGCGCATGAGATCCGCGAGCGGTGGGAAACCGTCGAGCGGGGCATCAAGCTGGCGGCGAGCTATCTTCCCTGGACTTCTATTGACGTTGTCCGTCTGGGCGACACGCACAAGCCACATGCCGATTGGCCCGTTGTGGTGTGGGTAGGAGTTGAGCATCACGACATCCCCTGGCCAAAGGTGGCGGAAGCACTGCGTGCCTGCCGGTTTGTTTTGGACGAAAACAACCTCTTCGATGTCGATGTCCAGGTGCGCGAGTCTCAAGTTTTCTCACTCGCATCCCGGCCCTCTCTGCTCCAAGTCAACCGAGACTCGTCCCAGATGCCCCTGAGCAACGTTCTGCTCCCCTTCTCCACCACCATCGGGAACCCTGTCTCTCCATGTGCGGCGCCCACATTAACAGGGACGTTAGGCGTCTACATCTCGCCATCCATTACAACTAGCAGTGAAAGAGATGGAAAGGGCACGCCACCTGTCTGGGCTATCACCTGTCGGCACGTCGGGCTTCCAAACAGCCTCAATAAGGACAACAAGTGCTGTCGTCCCTCGGCGGGTGAAGACGATCTGCTTCACAAAATTTTCATCCCCTCGGATGATGCCACTGCCTCCGCAATCAAGGATCTAGAATTTTTCCGGGAACGGCAGGAGACCATCGCCAAATCGTCGGGACTAGACAAAGACCGCGCTTCCTTCAGCCAGGCCAATGATGCATACGAGAAAGTCCTTGCTTTTAAGGATAGAGATGCCCGTGTGTCAGGCTCGGTCTATTTCTCGCCGCCTATCGCTGCAGCACAGTCGCCGATCGTCTGGACAAAGGACTATTGCCTGTTGGAGATGGACAAAGCGAAATTTTCTGATGGCGAAAACGTCACCAACTGTCTTGACATTCGCAGACAGTTGTCCGATATCACCTTTACGAACAAGCTCACCACCGCGCAAGAGATCAACCAACCCGGCTTCCGTTTCCCGGACGATGGCCTGATCAAGATCCAAGGACTGATCCCTCTTGCCGAGATCCGTTCCCTCCCCGGCCCTCTCGAAAACTGCATGCACGATGCCTGCATTATTGTCATGAAGCAAGGGGCCACAACGGGCCTTACATTCGGCTGTCCATCGGAGCTCATGTCCACTGTGCGAAGCTGCGTGCCGGACGGCAGCCAGATCGAGACGCGGGAATGGGCCATTCCAGGGTCGTTTGGGAACAAGCGTGCTGCATTCTCCCAGGCTGGCGATTCGGGTGCTGCAATCGTCGGCCTCGACGGTCGCCTTGGCGGGATTCTGACGAGAGGTACAGGGTCCGCCGCCGGCAGGTCTGTTGACATCACGTACGCCACGCCCGCCGTTCTTGTTTTGGAGGACATTGAAAAGGAGCTTGGCCATCCTGTCGTTCTGCTGTAGGCAGCGTTTTATTTTACCTGCCATTGCAAGCGATGCTTTGTTTTAGCCATGTTTTTCGGCTTTTATTTAGGGAAGAAGGATGTTATGGGCTACCCTATTTCCACCCTTCTCGTGTTATGACACATCGCCCACTGTATCACTTTGAAACGAGCTGTTTGTGAATATATCCCAGTCGTTCCAGTTCATTGAAGAAGGCGACAACCACTGCCTTAACTGGACAGGGCCCAGTAAGGCCTCCAGCTGTTGAGACTGCTGGACCGCGGATGCGTCTGCGATCAGCATTGGATCGGGTAGCCAGCCCTGGGAACATTCGGCGGTGTTTAGCATGGGTGTTGAACCATGTAACATATGTAGATCAGAAGAGACCGTGGTTTGCGCAGAAGGCGGCGGGCTGTGGTGATTGTGGATAGTATGTAATGATCTGCGATGGTTAGTTAGCGGATGGCTCCAGATTGCCCCGAAGGAAAGAACTCACTGCAAGAAGCGCTGCAGCACGGGAGCCGCCTTTTCACAGATGCGGCTCATGCCAGTCGCAGCAAGGGCTTCAAAGATGCGCAGCGTGCCCTCGAGCTCGCTGCGGAGGGTCTTTTCATAGCCGGCGTCTAGGACGTCGTCGCGGTCGCCATGGGCGCCGTTTTGCGCTTGCGCCAAGCACTCGTAGACCAGGAAGATGGAGGCGTGGAAGGCGTGGAAGCTGGCGAGGCCGCGCGTGTACCAGCGGAAGGGGCGGAAGGCGTCCGTCTCGTACAGCAGGCGGAGAAGGGCGAGCAGGGCCGACGCGCTCTCCAGACAGCGGGCGCGCGACGCCTGCAGCCGGGCGGGGCTGTAGGGGGTCGTCCGCCCGTGGCCGGTTCTTCCGGAAAAGACGACGGGCCGGTGCAGCAGGAGGCGCAGCTGGTGGGAATAGCCCAGCAGGATGTGCAGGTGCATGGTGTGATGCGCCGGCTGGTGGCCGCGGCACGCGTCGGTCTGGTAGCGCTGGTTCCAGGCCTGTTGCTGGGCCGTGATCTCGGCGTCGAGGCGGTCCAGGTAGGTGTTGGCGGTGCCGGAGGTGGCCAGGACCTGGCTGCTGATGCGGGCGCAGATATCGTACAGGCGGAACTTGTAGAGAATGTAGGACATCTGCGAAGGACCGACGCGGCCTCCTGTGCTGCCGCTTCCCCGGTGGCCGCCGCCGCCCCTATGGCCGACGTCGCCGCCGGGCTCGCCCCCCCGGCCCCCCTCCCCCTCCTGCAGCTGGTCGTCGTCGACATCCAGCGGCAGCCGCACGCCGTCGGTCTGCAGAGGCACGGGGTCGACACCGCCCAGGGTGGAGTTCTGGATGGTGTAGAGCATGGTGAGGGCGGCCCAGCACCGGCGGCGCTGTTCGGCGACGACGCGGTTCATGCGGACGCCGCCCAGCTGGTCCGGATCCACGTGGCAGCCGAGCGCGAGGGCGATGTTGCGCGTCGTTCCGAGCAGCGCCCACGACTGCCCGTGGCTGTGGTTGATGCCGTAGACGAGCACAATCAGGGCCTGGAGGCTATGCAGACTGTGGCGCCACAGGAAGTGGTCGGCCTGGAGACAACGCAGGGTGGCCGCCCGGTAGCGTCTGGTCAGGGCGGCCATGTTTTGTGCTGCGGCATGGCGGCTGCTACTGTTGCTGCTGCCGCCTATCCATCCCAAGTTTTGCAGGAGGGGGCTGCTCTCGTCGAGTGCCAGCACGGCCACGCCCAGCACGGCGTAGAGGAGAGCGAGCCAGGCGGGCGATGCCGCTGTAGGCTGCTCCTGGAAGCGGTTGTACTCGGCTGTGAAAGTGGGATCGTGCAAGACGTGAAAGAGCTGAGGGGAGTCAGCGTCGGTGAGAACATGCTAACTGCCAAAAGAGAACAAAACGGGTGAGAAGACTGACCGGTGCAAACACGTCGAAATACACGTTCTTCAGCTCGGCACAGTGCGGCATGGCCGGAAGGTCGGCGAGGAGGTTGACGGTCTGGCCGGTGGTTGGTGTGCTGGCCAAGGGATCGTCCGCATCATCCTCAGCCGCCACCATGCCATCGAGGACGGATGGCCATGTGGTTCCGAGCGGCTCATAGCGTTCGTGGCCGGTCGTGGACAGGATGATGCGGCCCTTGCGCTCCGCCGGCACGGGGGGGTTGCCGGAACCGGTGCCGGCAGTGCTTGGCAGAGACGCAGTCGGCGAGTGGAGGCCACCGAGCAGGGGCGGGGACGTGTCTTGGGGCTCGGGCGTCACGAGACGGCTGATGGCACCGTTTCCGGGACCGGGGGCCTCTTTCCGAACGACGATGGCTTCCAGCTTGCGTATCCGTTCCAGGAGCTCGCTGGTCGTCGAGGGATTGGCCCGTGGCTCGCCCCCTGACTGGTCGCTTAAGTCCGCGCCGCCATCGTGGCGGCTGGGTGGTGGCCGGTGGTTGTAAATGTCGCGGAGATAAACACACTCGTGTGGTGGGATGCCGCGGCGGATGCAGCTGGTGCAAGGGCTGCTAGCGGTCCCCGACGGGCCCCGGGGACAGCGGATCTTGCGCTCGCGGCAAGGCTCGCAGCTCAGGGGCATGCGCCGGTTGGGTTTGGCCGGCATGGTTGCCCTCGTCGTGTCCGGTCACCAGAGCGCGGGGACAAAAATGGTGTTACGGACGGTGTTACGGACGGAGTACGCGGAGAAGGGGCGGGGAAGGCGGATGTTAAGTAACATTGGGCCAGAATGGAGAAGTGGGGTCATGGGCCTTTACGGGACGCGGGGTGCGGCGAAACGCGGAGATACTTTGTATAAGTGGATCCGTGGCTATCACGCGGCAGTTCGATCGCCGCTGTACGCCGCCGCACCTCATCGAAGGCGAAATGTTTTCGTTCTACAAGCTTCGAAGAGCTTGCTTTGCGATCCCTTTAAAGATTCATCATCTCAGCGATACGGTCTTTACTGCCGGCAAACAAACTCCCCTCCCCCATCGGCTCTTTCTGCACACCACCACCACCGGCATCATGGGTTCTCAGCGTCTCACCAACTATGCGGCGTACATCGATCCGGACACGGGCCTCCCCCGCATTGGCCACCTCGCGCTGGACACGCGTGCGATCCAGCCGCTAAGCTTTGCGTCGGGCACGCCCATCCGCGATCTCTACCAGGTCATCGAGGCCGGCTCCGACAACATCGTCGCCGCCGGCGAGCCGATTGCCACCGGCGCCGGCGGCGTCAAGGTGCTGCCGCCGATTTCCGGCCGCGACATCCTCGCCGTGGGCAAGAACTACATGGACCACGCCAAGGAGTTCAACAGCTCCGGCTTCGACAGCTCCGACAAGGTCGACCGGCCCAGCCACCCCGTGATCTTCACCAAGCGGGCGACCTCCATCATCGCCGATGGCGACGACATCGAGCTGCACGAGACCTTTACCGAGACGCTCGACTACGAGGGCGAGATCGGCGTGATCATCGGCCGCCCGGCCTACCACGTCGCCCAGAAGGACGCCGGCGCCTACGTGTGGGGGTACACCATCATCAACGACATGACCGCCCGCGAACGGCAGCGCGACCACAAGCAGTTCTTCATCGGCAAGTCTGCCGACACGTACTGCCCCATTGTATGTGCCCCTCCCCCTCTAGCAGTTTGACTGTTCCTGTGCTTGTGTACTGACATGTCCAGGGTCCCATCGCTGTCCCGAAGGAGGACCTTCTGCCGGTGCTCCGCGTGCAGACGCACGTCAACGGCGAGCTGCGCCAGAGCGCCACCACAGACGACCTGATCTTCTCCATCCCCGAGCTGATCAGCACCCTGTCGGAGGGCCTGACTCTGCAGCCGGGTGACGTCATCGCGACCGGAACAGTAAGTCCCAATACCCGAGCTTCCCGTTCCAGTCGACATTTCTTTGTCGTCTTTGTTGTCTTTGTTGTGTTCGCCGACTCTAACCGATGGTAGCCTGCCGGTGTCGGCATTGGTCGCAAGCCGCCTTTGTTCTTGAAGGCAGGTGACGAGATCGCCGTCTCGATCAACGGCCTTGGAACCCTTCGCAACAAGGTCGGCCAGCCGCACGGCAAGGAGGTCAAGGCCGTGTCGCGGGTGCCGGAGTCCTCCTCGCTGGACCTCACCAATGCCAGCCGGTCTCTGGGGGGCAAGGTGGGGCTGACGGAGATCAACGGAAAGCCGCTGCATTACATAAGCCAGGGCGTGCCCACCGGCCAGCCTGTCATCTTTGTCCACGGCCTCGGAGGAACCTCGGACTTCTGGACGCCCCTCGTCTCGGCACTCGGCCTGGCCGACAGCGCGTCGGTGCACCTCTTTGATCTCGAGGGCCATGGCCTGAGCCCGACGCATCCGCTGCGCGCGGTGACTGTCCAGACCCTGGCGGCCGACATTGCCGGCGTCGCAAAGGTCGCGGGCGTGACGCCTGAGCGCCCCGCCGTGCTCGTCGCCCACTCCCTGGGCTGCCTGCCGACGCTCACCTTTGCCCTCGCCCACCAGGACCTGGTCAAGAAGGTGGTGCTGCTGGGCCCGCCGCCCTCGCCGCTGCCGGCGGGCGGCCGCGACGGCTCCAACGCGCGCGCCGCCCTGGTGCGCCGCAAGGGCATGGGTGCGGTCGTGGACGCCGTCGTGTCTGCGGGCACGTCGGCCCACACGCAGAAGACCAACCCGGTGGCGGTGGCGGCCGTGCGGTTGAGCCTGCTGGCACAGGACCCCGAGTCCTACGCCAAGCTGTGCCAGGCGCTCGCCGGCTCGTCGGCCGACACGCTCAAGGTGGAGGAGCTGCGCAAGCCCGTCCTCATCGTGACCGGCGACGAGGACAAGGTGTCGCCGCCCACGCTGGTCGAGCAGTACGTCAGCCGCCTCCCCGACGGCAAGAAGGTGGTGCTGCCGCAGACCGGCCACTGGCACGTCTACGAGACCCTCGAGGGCGTCAAGGATGCTGTGAAGGCGTTTTTGTAGAGTAGACAGACGCTGCACAAAGCGAAATAGAAGAAAAAAATTAAAGACATAGAAATATTAAAAAATACACAAGTCTCACGACGCATGTACAAAACAATATTGAAGAGAGAAAAAGACATAAAAATATATAAAATATACATAAAATCTATCATACGCATTGGAGTATCATCGCAAAGGACATGTGCTAGTACTCGTAAAGTTGTTGTTCCCGACTCCCCTACATGTCTGCATCCAACGGCCTCAACCCAATGAACCTGGGCTTCTCGGGATACCGGTTGGGTACGCCCTCTGTCCTGCCGATGCGCAGGGCACGAAACTCTTCCAGCACCTTCTTGCCGTGGAACCGGCGGAACTGCCAGGTGCAGTCGCTGGCCCGGAAGGTTCGGATTGTGTCGGCACCGCCCGGATGGGAGGACAGGAAGTCGGTGCAGTCGTAGACGATGTTGTTGATGGCCAGCCAGAGACGGTCTGACGATGTCGACTCCTGCACCACGGAGGCCGGGATGAAGGGAAGATCCCGGTTGTCCGTGGAGAGCGGGGCGAAGGGGTAGTCCAGGTGCTCGGCTTCGCTGTTGTAAGCAGGCTTTTCGCGCCGCGGGGGTGTCGCGGAGATACGGGAGATATGGCTGAGCCAACCCATGGTGGTGTGGTAATGGGGGGAAATGGGCTGTCTGTGGTTTGTCGGTTCTGAAATTCAGTGAGGAACTCCGGCTATGGGGAGTCCGGTTGCATAGCTCGACTTATACAACTGCCGGAAGGGGCGGAAGGGGGGGGCGGACATGGGCGGAGAAGCGCGGACAAGCGCGGAGTTACGGCGGAAGAGGCGAATCGCCCCACGGGGGATCCGGTGACCCCATGGGGAAAACCCTGTCCCTCGCGGGGCGAGCTGCCAACTGAGGCAAGCAGCGATACTCCGTATATCTCTTCGTCGCGCTGTCTGAGTGAGACCGAAACCACGTCCCAACACGCAACCTCAACACACACACCACCGCAGAGACTCAGACTCAATCAAACCATCCTCCATGACCACCAAGACCGACTCCCTGGGACCCAAATCCTGGGCACCGTGGACGCTCGCCGAGCGTGTCCCGGTCCCGGACGAGACGGCCCAGGGGTTGTACAAAGTACCCCGAAATGTCTCTTACATCCAGCGGATGCACCTCGATCCGGCATTGAAGCCGAAGGACTACAAGATCGCGTGCACGCACCCCGAATCGCGCATCCTGATGACAGACGTCAACATCATCGATGCTACTGGCCACCCACCCTTCACGGGCGACATTCTGATCGTGGGCGAGCGTTTCTCCAACATCGGGGTGGTCCCGAACAAGGCGGCCCTCCTGGCGGACCCTTCTGTCCGCGTCTTCTCCGGGCGCGGGCGGACCCTGATCCCGGGTCTGGGCGATGCCCACACTCACTTCACCTGGAACGGCGGTGACCTGGACCGTCTGGGCGAGCTCAGCGTCGAGGAGCACACGCTCTTGACCGCCCGGAGTGCCCAGTGCTTCCTGGACTCGGGCTATACGATGTGGGTGCTGACTGATAGACGAAGCACGGGGAAAACCCGATCGTTCCGAGAGAAAGACTTTGCTGACAAACACCAAAAAAACAGGTGCTTCGGAGCCGCTTCCGCCAAGGATCGGTTGGACGTCACCGTCCGCGATGCCATCAACGCGGGCCAGCTCCCCGGGCCACGGTACCTGGCCAATGGCCGTGAGATTGCCAAGCCGAACGGCGACCTGGTGGCCGGCATCACGGCCTTTGCCGACGGCCCCGACTCGATGCGCGCCACCGTGCGCCACCACATCGAGACCATCGGGACCGACAATGTCAAGCTCAGCATGTCCGGCGAGGAGATCTGCGATGCGCGCTCCGCCCAGGTCTGCTTCTTCACCGATGCCGAGACCGCGGCCGCCGTCGACGAGGCGCACAAACTCGGCAAGCGTGTCTGCAGCCACGCCCGCGCACAGGAGTCGGTCACCATGTCCGTGCGCCACAACGTGGACGTGATCTACCATGCGTCGTACGTCGACGACGAGGGTGAGTCTTTCCCAGACCGCGTCTTCTGTTTTTTTTGACTTACACCCATCTCTGGTCCCACTTCCACTGACACCCTACACAATTAGGCATGGACTTGCTTGAGCAGGCCAAGGAAAAGGTGTTTGTCGCACCGGCCATCAACTGGCTGTGGGCCTGTCTCTATGAGGCTCAGGCTTTTGGCTTTTCCAACGAAGCCGCCGAGAAGGTTGGCTACCGGCGCGAATTGGAGACTGCCGTGGCTGGCCTGCGGGAGATGCACCGCCGCGGAATTGTCGTGTTGCCAGGAGGGTGCGTTCTCTACCCCATTGCCCCCCGGCTTGCCTGCCCCGTTTTGTGTCTTTTTTGTCTGACCGCCTTCTTTTAGGGACTACGGCTTTGCCTGGACGCCGCACGGCACATATGCCCGTGACCTCGAACACTTTGTCCGCCTCCTCGGCTTCACCCCCCATGAAGCCCTCATTGCCGCCACCGCCGGCATTGCGAAGCTCCTCATGCGCGAGCACGAGCTCGGCCAGATCCGCACAGGCTACTATGCCGACTGTGTGCTCGTGGACGGCGACCCGCTGAAAGACATCACCGTGCTGCAGGACCACGACAAGCTGGACATCATCATCATCAACGGGCGCGTGCACAAAGCCCGCCGCCGGGAGTACATCCGCACCAGCACAGCCCCGGGCGCCAACCAGCAGAGTCTCGACGATTATCCCGAGATCAAGCCTCCTATGCAGACGTACTGAGATAGTTTCTATCAGACAAAACAGGTCATCACGGCGTAAACTGCGTACTCCGTATGCGTCCTGTGTGCGGGCGCCCCCAAGGGGAAAGCCCAAGAAGTTGTGACGGCGTACAAGCCATGACGACACGGCCTCCAGCAAGTTGTTTCATTAGATTTCCAGGAATCACTCGCATAGCTTTTTTCCCGAATAAAAACGACAGAAAAAAAAAACAAACGATCCAGATACAGTACACTGCACCAGCAGTGTCTGTGCCGATGCCGCCCGCCCCGACGCCTTGCCCAACGCCTGCGCCTGCGAAGACGTCGATAGGAGTCGCCGTACGATTTCAGCGATCTTGAATTGTCTCTGCATGCCGGTTTTGTTGCAAGTCAATCATCCGCTTTGCCTGTTTTGTATATGTACAGTTGCTTTGTTTACACACGCTTTTTTGCGTGCGCTCGCTCGTTTCTTTAAATAGCTTTTACCGCATGCGATTTGTTGCTTCGGTATGATTCCTCGTCGTTTGCTTTAGCCAAAGTCACTCCATGTATGAAGTAGGCGTGTCGTTTTCAGCAGGAAAGGTAGTATTTTGTTCGCTTTCGTGGCCGGCAGGCGTCTAAGACTCGCATAAATCCTGCGTCTCTAGTGAGCCAGTGTCATCTTGAGATACATATTCTCCTCCAGTGGCCGGTGCAGAGCCAGTACGGAGTAGAGTCGGCCTCGTTTAAGAGAAACGGCTACTTTCTATCTCCTTGAAGGGCCGTGGCCGTACGCCCGAGTTCTCTTACAGTGCAGCACAGCGCCTGTTTCTCTTCTCCAAGAAAGACCGCCTCTCCATTCGAATAGCTGGCACAATGCTGCGAGTATGCTATTGTGCTTAGCTATAAGCACTCTAGACCATCCGGCCAGTCGTAGAAGGCATGGGAGCTTTGCGTTCTTATTTCCTACACGCTCTTCGATGCAGACACAATTAATTGCTCTTACGGGAGGATGACGCTGAATCTGTTCTTCGAAAAACGCGGTGCGCAAACAGACCGACCCCTGTGGCAGAGTCCAATTTCCCGACGGCCAATACACATTCAGCCGGGCCCGGCGCGGACCATGGCTCATTTAACTTCCGGCAGCCGGACCGTGCGCAGCCATGGCCAGTGCAACGCTCTTGCGTGTTCCTGAGCGCTGGGGGCGTGCGCGAGTGCATGCGCCAGAGGCTTACAGCCCTGTATTTACAGCGCACATGAAACAGGCCAGGCTGCGGCAGAGAGGGGCCATAGGCCCGACGGTACCCTTCTTCATTTCATCCACTGCACGATGCACGGCGCATCGCCAGGACGCTCCCTGGCCTGGCCCAGCTCGTTCTTCCATGTGTCTGTTCTTTTTTCTCTTTTTCTCTTTTTTTCTTCATTCTTCGCACGGCGGACACGTTGCAGCACCCGCCTCGTGTTGTTCGCGTCGGCTGGGACCGTGTCTCACATGCCCTTCGCTCGGCCGATCACAGCGATACTCCGTAAGATACGCAGCAGCTGCGGGTTGCGAGAGAGGATCCTTCTTCCACTTGAGCACTGGACTTGTGCCCTCTCTCCGCAGGGCCGGCTTGGGACCGTTTCCGACCGGGCCGACGCTGTGTTTGCTAGCAAATGGCGGGAGAAGAAAAAGACGTTAATCGGAAACACTGCCAGGAAACACAAAACCACCGATTTGTGTTGGTTGACGAGTGTGCCACTGCATGGTGTCTTGCATTTGATCGGAAATCGCGAAAACAACATACCAGACGACGGACGCGTGTACGAGTACTCCGTACTCCGGTACTTTGCGTTGCAATTTGGTTCCTGACGCGCTCGTTGCTCTGCCACGACACTTCCTCCATTGGGCTAGCTCCCGAAAAAAGGCCCAGGTACAGGAGAAAGTACCCTGAACCTGTGCTCTAAATTGGGCACCTTGTCTGAATGCGCTGTAAACCCGCTAGAATCTCGCGTTAGCATGCACCCGCCGTGTAGACAGTACCTCTCCCCGACGCTGCCCCTTTTCTCTGTTCTCCATCAGGAGGATCCCACCAATTTGCGAAATTGCTCGACGGATGTACTCCTGCCCCCAAGAGTCCGTACCGCCCGCAGAAGACGGATCGTGCACGGTACCTGCATCTTCCGCCCACGAACCGGTCGTGCACATCTTCCCGCTGCAGCGGCTGCTCTGCGCCCCTGCGCAATCTCTCGCCCTCTCTTCCCGCGACACTTCTCCGCCGGCCACAGCCAACGACGGACTCTGTCAGTTCCGGGCCCAGACACGGGCGGCAGCAGCGGCAACAGGCACAGGGTCCCTCTCAGCAGGGCCTTCTAGCCTAAAGTATACTTGGTCCAGTAAAGGTACGGAGACAACCCTGCAGTGCTACCTCGCCATTTGTTGTTTTGACCCCCCCCCTGTCGACGGTCCTTCGTTCCCCNNCCCCCCTCTCTCCCCTTTCCAGTCATCTCCCTTTTTCTCTCTTTTCCTCTCACGAAGCAACCTTCTTCTTTCCTTTCTCTCGGTGTACCTCGTATCTGGAACCACTTCACGAGCGTCACAACACCATCTGACACCTGTCAGGCCGCTCGTTTTCGTCGACAAGACACGCCAGCCACCCCCCCCCCCGATTCGAGCACCGCTCGCTGCCCTCGACCGCTCGGCGAACTGTTGGCGACCGTCTGTCTGTAGGAGACCGCGACACCTCGACGCTCTTTTCGACACCCAATTGCCACGCGACCAGGCCGACGATGTTTACGTTGTAGGGACAGACAAGGACAGCTTTGTTCGCTACAAAGGCCACTGGGGCACCTGGCTATCTGGTCTGCGTTCAATCGATTTCAGGGATCCGACTGCTGTCCAACGCGACCCGTGGCACAAGATAGACGCGCGACGCGCATCGACCGATCTTCACGACAACGCCGCCATCACCGCAGGCCGTCGTACGGCGACGCCAACAAAGACACGCCATGGCGGACTGCTTCTCTCTGCAAGGCTCGACAAGATGTCCGGCCTACCAGTCGGCCTCCATCTCGCCAGCGGCTGCATCAAGTCAATAGTACGTCTTGTCCTTCCATTCCTCTGTTCCCTGGCCTTGCCCGTGGCTAACGTTCTTGCAGTGACTTTCTCAACTACGTCTCCGATCTGTCAAGCTTCGACTCTGGACTGGCTTCGTATATACAGACGACATACATCCAAGAACAGTACGTGTATCTTCCTGCAGCTTCTTTTTTTTTCCCTACCGTTCGCTAACTCCCGCAAAGATTCGCCAACCGCATCGGCTGCCGAGGAATTGACCTCAGAAACACAACCGAGATCTACCCCCGCTGGCTGACGAGCACGATCTGCAGTGCGATTGTCCAGTCGTCCGTCCAGTCCTGCAACCTGACCTCTGCCGATTCCAAGCCGCTCTGCGCCGAGTCCTGTGCCGAGTTCGCCGAGTCCGAGCTGTACATTGTGGACGACAGCAGCATCTGCGCCTCGCCGAGTTCCGACGCCCTCGATTTCATCCGCTCCGACTTCACCATCTGCTCGTCGCCGGACAACGCGCTCTCGAGCACCCAGTGCATCCAAGGCAGCACGAACGAGCCCGACAACTGCGGCTATGGCAACAGCACCATCGGCCTCTGCTCGTACTGCGCGTCCGGCGGCATCAACTCCACCGACACCTGCTGCTACAACTCGGGCGCCGAGAGCCGCTGTGTGGGTGTGGTCCTGCCCACCATCACGCCGAGCCTGACCTTTGCCACGCCGACCCCATCAGCCACGGCCTCCGCATCGGCTTCGCCGGCCGGCAATGGCACTGCGGGAGGGGCGCCGGCCAGCGACAGCCATGGCCTTTCGGGTGGCGCGATCGCCGGCATTGCCGTCGGCTCTGTCGCGGGCGTGGCCCTCCTTCTCGGTCTTCTCTTTTTGGCCATCGTGGCTCTGCGGCGGAGGCGCAGTGGCAGCCAGAACGGGAGCATCTTCAACCACCCGTCGCCCGCGCGGAAGGGGCCGGCCATGTCGCAGCGGACCGCCGTGTCGTCGTCCCACGGAGGCCAGCCGTTCGAGGTCCTGCCGGGCGGGCGCATTGCGCGCATGTCCGCGCTGGAGGGCACGCGCGACATGGGCGAATCGCCGACGCCCCCGGGCCGGGGCACGTCGACCGGTGTTGTGGCCGCGGGCGCCGCTGCTGGCTATGCCGTCGGCATGGGCGGCAGACGGCCTGCGGACGACCACTCCTCGTCGGATGGATACAACGACAGCCCCGACTCGGAAAACCGGACGGGCATTCTCCGGCCACCCCCGACGACGATGCGCCGCAATGGGTCCCTGTCCAGCGGCTCCGTTCTGGCGGGCGAGGATCCGCAGTCGCCGTCCAGCACGGCCGGCATGTCGTCTCCGCAGGCGATCACGAGCCAGCAGTCCGAGCAGCTTCCGTTCTTCAAGGACTACTATTCGCAGGACGACATCCACCCGGGCGACCGCGTGGCCGTGCTCTGGGCGTACCAGCCGCGCGCAGCGGACGAGTTCACGCTGGAGCGCGGCGACATGCTCAAGGTGGTCGGCATCTGGGACGACGGCTGGGCGACGGGCGTGATGACGGACGAGCGCGCCGAGGACTGGGAGGCGCGGCGCCAGGCCCAGCGCGACAGCGGCGTGTCCAACACGTCGGGCCGCGGCCGCGACAACTCGCCGGCCGTCAGCGGCGAGATCAAGGCCTTCCCGCTGGTGTGCGTGTGCCTGCCGGAACACTGGCGGAAGACGATCGAAGGCGACACCTCGACGGAGACAGCATCGAGCGCGCACCCCGGCCCCCACGGACTGTGAGCTTTTCCCGGTCCGGAGCGGCCCGGCGCGCAGAAAGGGGCAAAAGGCCCCCCCCCGTCCCCCGTCCCCCTTCCCCTATAGCGAGTCTCGAATAATGTCTCACGAAACGACTTGTGCCCAACCGGTTTGGTCTTCCCATTCGACTCTGGAGTTTGGCGCTGTTTTTCTCTTCTTACGCTCCTTTTCTACTCGTTTTGCGTATCTGTTTTTTCCTTCCAGCATCCCCCTCGGTCAAGACCAACCTTGACCAAACCAAGTCGTGGAGGAGTAGGACGCCACCTACTTCGTCCAGCAGACGGCGACGGCACAGCACCCACACCCCCATCGACTCTTCGACGACCCAGCTTGCAGCGCCGCCGGTCTCGACTTCTTTTCCTTTCTAATCTTCCGACACCAATGCGTCGTCCCGCCAGTCCGAACCGTGCGCAAGGTCCTGCCAAAGAGGACTCGCAGTCGCTCGGTTGGCCGGCCAGCATGGCTTGCCCATTTCGGCGTCGTTTTCATTATACCCGGGTCAGGGAAAACGGGAGAACATTGGACATTTGGAGCGCCTTTTGATCTGTCACTGGCCATTTTAGCTTTCTTTTGTGAAGACAAACAAACCACCCTTTTCTTTCTCGTGGAGATGGTAGGGCAGCACGGCGTGTCTTTGTCTCTCGTCGGACAGAAGTAGACGGCCTGCCCGTGGTGTATATAGATTTTAGAAACAATGCCTTTTTCAGCTCCAAGAAACGATGCCCCGGGCCAAGCCGCCGACAGCGGTGGACACTAAACTTTGTTAAACTTTGTTCGCCCTCATCCATCCCGGTCCGCCATCTCAGCAATTTGTTGCTTCGTCTGCTACTCTCTCCGGTTTGCAATCGCGAGGAGCACCGACCGTGCGGACCTTTTTCAAAAAACGGTTCTTATAGGCAGACAAGCCAACGCCCGCCGTCTCTTGCAATATCACGAGCAGGGCGGGACGATCCCTCCCGCAGGACAGCCGATCTTTGTTGTGGATGGGCAGCTAGTCGAGAATATCGACTACGATCTGCTTGTCCCAGGACAAGCCGTCTGGCGTGAAGAGGTCCGTTGTTTTTATTTTCTAATTGCTCAAGTCTTTTCTAACAGCTGTTCCACAGGCGCATCGCGAACTATACATGATGAAGGCAACCCATTTCGAAACCAATTGTCCGATACGCGAAGATGTCGCTACTCACAAATGACAAAAACCACAGAGAGTACGCAAAGGGGGACACACGCCCCGAGACTATTTTCCCATTTGAATATGTCGGCGACACCGAGATCAAAGACCAGATCCGCATTGTCGCGGGGGAAATAGACTGCCGGTACGCCGACCACCTAGGACGAAGGGGGTCCAGCAAAGTCTTGCCCAGCCCGCGCAAAGGGGCCCAAGATCCCACGGCGCATTTGATGCCGCAGCCGTGGCAGTTTGCCTTTCTCTCTCAGACCATGTCCAAGTCGAACAAAGAAAAGCTGGTTGGACGCCACGTCATGACAAAAGAAAATCGTATATAGGCATTGGGTTGCGGCACCCTACACATTGCACAGATGCCAAAGCCACCGAAGACATTTCGACAGGCACAACCGGATTGGCTGGCAGACAAGTGGAAACAGGCCATGGACAGCCACCTCAAGACGCACGATGAAGCACACTCCTGGATCGAGGTCCCAACCAGCCAAGCTACTGGAAAAGCACTTGATGCAGAATGGGTTTACAGTACCTCTTATCCTGACGGAAATGGGGCCACTTTCCCGCTGAGGGTTTTGTCGACGAAAGAACTGGCAGACAAGTATGGGGACAGAAGGGCCAACGGGCCGCATGTTGCGGGATCAAGAGAAGGACTGGAGATCGTGAGGCGTCGTCGCCAGACGAGCGGGCGGGAGGAGGAGTAGGAAGGGTGATCGCAAGGGTTCGCAGCGGTTCCTAAGCGGTGCCCGGTTGGACCTAGGCGAGTGTTCTGTCCGCGTTGTTGGTGCCACAATGCTTGTCGCCAACGATGTTCAGAGAGGCGCTGACGGATTAGTACGAAGTGGTCGGGGTCCACAACCCATAGGAAGAGACGCCGCGTCTGTCGGGTCTCGGCATGAGACACGGGTTGATTTTTTTTGCCACAGGCCCCTGACAACGGGGAGCTTGTTGTGTCTGTGAAGAACAGCGGGATCGTGGCAAGGCTGCCAGAATTTTGTTTGACAAACTCTCGTCCTGTGTGGCTCGTTTTGAAGGGACGGCGCGTCGCCGACTCGCAGGGTATCAAGACAGTTTCTATACAGAAAGCACGCGCTCTTTCCTCATTTCATTCGTCCTCCGAGGCGCTCTCGCCGTCGCCACCCCCGTCGCCTGCGGCGCGCTTCTTCGCCCGCCGCCGCAGCTTCTTCGTCCGGTTCAGCCGCTTCTTTTTTTCCAGCAGGTGCTCTTCCTTGGACACCCTGGCCGCCGCGGCCGCCGCCTCCTTCTCGCGCACCGCCTGCGCACGCCGGTGCAGGATCCGCCGCCGGCTCTTGCCGGGCCGGCGGTGGCGGCGGGCCGGCTGGCTGTCGGCCTCCGAGCTGGTGGTCTCGGAGCCGGAGCCGGTGGCGGCGGCAGCAGTGGCCCATGCGGGAAGCCGGTTGGCCGCACTGCGCAGGGCCCGCGCCAGGTCGCGCTGTGCGGTCGTTGTCGTCGTCGCGGCGGCCGCCGGCGCGTCCGGCACCGCGTTCGCCAGCAGCGCCAGCAGCGCCTCCCGCGACACGTTGCGCACCGCGGTGCGCGCGCGCCACGGCCGCTCCCAGCCCCAGGCGTTGCGGCAGTCGGGCCGCGCCTGCGCGCGCACGTCCTCGCCGCGCACGGCCACGGCGGCGTAGGCGGCCCGCTCGGCGGGCGTCGGCGGCGCGGCGAGGTAGGCGCTGAGCGGGCGCGGGGCGTTGAGCAGGCCGCCGGCCGCGGCGGCCGCGCCGGGATAGCCGTCGTCGGCCCCGTCGATCTCGTCGGGCAGCAGGACGACCGTGGCCACGCCGCTGGACGGAGCCAGGGTCGCCTGTGGTGATTGTTGTGGTGGTGGTGGCAGGGCGGCGTCCGTTCCTGTCGCGGTGGCGGACGACGCAGACGACGCGGCCACGGCCGGCGCCTGGACCGACGGGCCGCGCGGGGCGGCAAACAGCCGGAAGGCAAACTCGGTCGCGCCTCTGCTGGGGGCGGCGGCGGCGGCGCTCTGCACTGGCGTGTCTTTGTCGTCGTCTTCGTCACTGGTGCTGTCGTCTTCTTTCCTCTTAGTGTCGTCGTCCGCCGTCTTGGCGGCCACCGTCTGCTCTTCGACGGCCTTTGCTGGCGGCGTGATCTTTGCCTTTTTCGGTGCAGGGACGGGCGGCAGGCCAAAGTCCAGCCCCAGGGCCTGTGCCATGTAGGCATCTAGAGCCGCTCGAGCGGCAGCCGAAGCTTCATCGTCGGCACTCCCCTTGTGGCCCTCGGCCTCTGCTACCTCTGACACATCGTCGTCTCGAAAGAGGTCCTCTCGGCGGATCCTACGGAGAGTCAGCTACTGCGTGGAAGGACAAGAAATGCAGGCAGATCTCTACCATACCTTTTCAAGTGGGCCAATCCGGTCGCCATTGTTGTTTGTCTCTACCGGTTTTCGTGAGCTCGCGTAGAAAAAACGGCAAGGCCAAAAATGGATTGATCGGCAGCTGGCAGCACGTGCCAGGTGGCAACTGAGTGGTCACGTGGACTTTATTTTAGGAGCCCCATACAAAGTCTGCCAATCACCGCGGCTCTGCACGCTCCCGCTGAATAGCCAACGGCGCTGCAACGGCGCCGTCTCCATTCTCCAGCTTGGCTGCCTCCTTTCGGGGTAGCCGGCCCAAATACGACGCAATGGACGGCGGGAAAAGCAGAGAAAGGAGGACGGAGCCAGCGAGGGGACGAGAAGAAAGCGAACACAAAAATGAAAAAGAAAAAAAAAAGCGAAACACCATGCAGAGTACCTTTGTTCCATCGGCAGCTGTTCGTCTTCGTTCTTTTTCCCGGGCCCCGTCCGATTACGCGAAGCCGCCCCCTCTCGCTCCGTGTTCCGGCGGTCTAGTACGACGTAGGGCCACATGGCAGTGTGGGTGGCCCCAGCGCCGCGCAGCCTCTTCAGCTGAGCTGGCCACGAACTGTCTCAGCCGGGAATGTTTTTTAGCCTGTGCCTGGTCCGCGCGCCGTGGGCGCAGTCTGGCCCCGGGCGTCTGCAAGACCTCATAGGGCGGCAGCCCCGTAGATCGATGGACACCGATGTTCCTGCATTCCGCTTAGCTGGGCGGGCCTAGTCTTTCGTTTCCATTCATTCTTCTGTTTGGCCCTCCGTCGCTTGGAGCCCTCCCGGAGAAGACGAGAAAGGGCCAGTCGCAAAGGGAGGAACGAGGGCGCCGTAGGTATAAGGATCATGCGTAGATAGGAGAAGGGAAGAAAGAGGAAAAAGAACGAGAAAAGGAGAGAAAAAAAGTAAAAGAAAAAAAAAAACGAAAGTCCGCACCGGTGTTTCTCATGCCGATGGGACGAGCTGAGGGATAGGGTATCCCCCTTCTCTGCTCTCCTGTTCTCTTCCCTCTCTTGTTCTTTTTTCCCTTCTCTCTGCCAAACGTCTCTCTTTCTCTTTCTTGTGTCATGCCCACACCACTGCCGCATTGTCCCTCAGCCGCTTGAGCTTGTGCCTGTCGCTTCTCTCTTTCGCTTGCCTCTCGGCTCATCACCCAACCTGAACACATAACCCCCGTGCCCGTCTTTTTCCATCACTGTCCTTGTCATCATCTTCTTGTCCTGCCAGACAGACGCAACTCATTGTCGTCATACACAAGCACGTACATACACCCCCTCAGATAGAGACAGCCGTCTCGTCCGAGTGAGTTGCCTTCTCCCAAAGCATCTGTCCTCTTGTTTCAGCGGGGTCTGCCCGACGCTTCCCGGAAGACCGTCTGCCATGGCATCAAAACATCACAGCATCGCAGCATCGCAGCATCACAGCATCACAGCATCACAGCATCACAGCATCACAGCATCACAGCATCACAGCATCACAGCAGCAGCAGGTCCCGAATGCAAGACACCAAAGGAGGAAACGAATGGATTCAGCTCCAAGGCAGAGGGTGGTAGGCCGTCAAAAGAATAGAATGTTATCATAAGAAACGAAAAGGGGGGTCATCAACAAAGCACAGCAACGTTAACAAAGCCACAACACAACGAAAAAAAAAAAAAAACCGCATCGTCGATATCCAAGCTCGACAACGGACAAGAAAAACTTGAAAAAAATCCCAGAGGCGCCGATCCCGAATGATCTTGCGGGACACCTGAGCGCGTCCTGGATGAGAGAAGGGGGAATGGGTGGAAGGAACAGCCGGCCAAACAAAAATAAACAACCTTTGCCGGTGGGGAGAGGGGGGGGGGGAGAGAGAAAAAGAATCAATGTCAACACCAAGATCGACCATGCCACACAACTGCCAACACACCGCCACAGCCACAACACACATCCAGGAGAAACGACAAAGGAAAAGCGAAAACACAAAAGAAATCAAACCATCGCAAAGCGCCGGTACCCATATTGCGCCAACCCAATCGCTGTGCTTGAATGGTACTCTTTGCTTGCGCCTGCACGGAATATATCCCAAACTGAAATCAAGCACCGAGAGAAAAGAAAATCGCGGAAAGAATCCCAGCACACACACACACACGCACGCGGAAAACAGAAAGAAGTAGTGGAAAAGACGACGGGAAAAGGCGCGCATCATGCGGTGCTCCATGAATAATGGTTCATCGACGCATCAAACGACCCTCGCTGCGCGCTGTACCCGTGCGGCTGCGGAAGCGGTTCTGCTTTGACGTTGTGCCCAGCCTTGTACTGGTCAGGGAACGAGTACGCCCGCGGTTCGCCGCCGTTTCCGCCGCCGCCAGCACCGTTTGCATACGCCCCTTGCGTGCTCGCATCACCGGCCGCACCCCACGACGTCGACGACGGGAAATAGTCCCGCGGTGCAGCCGCCGCCGCTGCTGCAGCTGCCGCTGCAGCGGACGCGGTCCCAATCGAAGACCCGGGGGAGTGCTGTGCCGAATTGCTCGACGGACCGGCATGAGCTCCAGTGGTCGAGACATTCTGTTGATGCGGATGCTGGTGCGGATGCTGAGGCTGGTGTTGGTGTGCAGACTGCAGGTGATGCTCGTGCGGATGATGGTGCTGCTGTTGCTGCTGCTGCTGTTGATGCGACGGTTGCTGTTGTTGATGGTGATGGTGCTGTTGGTGGAGTTGTGGGTGTGGCAGAGGAAGCGCCTGAGACGGCGATTGCTGCTGTGTCTGGGGCGGCGCGTGCGGTTGGGGAAGCGGAAGGGCCAGAGCGTGCTGTGTGTGGTGCTGCTGCTGGTGCGGGCTGAGGTCATTTGTGCCACCCACAGTCCCCAGGCCGTACGACTGAGGCGCACCGTACCGGTACTCGCCAGTCGCTTCGTTGCTCGTGCCAAGAGAGCCGGAGCTGTGGACCGAGTCGTGGTTAGCGTGCCGGGGGCTCTTCGATGGCCGCGCAGAGTTGCTGCTCCCGCCGCCACTGCTGCTCCCGCCGTTGCCGTCCATGACATAACGCGGCACGCTAAGACCGCCATCCGTGGCAGTCGCTGGCATAGCCAATGGTGGAGGTGCCGGTCCTGACGATCCCTGGACATATGTCGCATACTGCGTCCGGATCGTCGGCTGCTGCTGCTGCTGTTGTTGCTGCTGGGGGTCGTTGCCTACCAGCGACAACTGGACCGACGGCATCGATGGCTGCTGCATGGGTCCCAGCTCCTGTGGCTCCGCGGTATAGTGCGGCGAACCCGATATGGGCAATTTGTGGTACGGGTCGGCTGCCATGGTGCTGCTGGTCGGGTACGCAACAGAACCGGTCTGCGGCATCTGCATCTGTGGCGGGTTCCACGACGGATACGAGCTGTGATGTCTCAGTCTGAGTCCCGAAACGCAAAACTTCTTTCCCCCGCAGAAAAGGAAAGGGAAGCGCCCAAAGCGGGCGCGAAGACGGAAACGGAAACGCGAAACGAACGAAAAGAGGAACTTACTTTGATCGCACCGCGATGGGGCTGGTCGGCATCTTGGGTTGTGCGGTAAAGGTGAAGGCTGACCGCGGCATGTCCATGGCCACAGCCCTCGCCTTTTCTTGCGTCTTGACTGTCAGCGGCCCGGCGACAATGCCCAGGCCGGTCTCAACCAGCGCCTGTCCGCGGGACACGGCGCTGGAGCCCAGAAGCGGAATCTCCTTGCGAGCTTGGAAGTTACGGGGGCTCCGTCCGCGGACAACAATCGGCGCCGTCGTCGCCTCGGCCAACTCTACCTTGGCGCCCGTGGCCAGCGTGCCAATGACTTTCAGGTGTACGACAAAGTGCTGCTGCAGCTCTTTCCGCCGCCCATTGTTTGCCGTCGCTCTGCACCAGAAGAACAATTAGCATTTTCGACTCGAGTGGTTCACGACCGGCGCCAAAGAAGCAAACCAAACCAAAAAAAAACGAGCACAACTTACATCCGGAACTGCAGACGGCGCCAGCCAATGGGGTACACAGCATATTCTCCTTCAGCTTCCGCATCGTCCTGGAATGGGATCAGCGGCAGTGGCGCAGGCTCCTGGTCAGGGCCCTGGGGGATTTCGGGCGAGTTCGGCGGCGGTGTCTTCCAGGGAATGACAATCAAGCGAATAGGGTGCTTGTCGACAGACTCGATGGCCGAGATGGTGAGCTCCGTGCTCGTGATCGGCACGGACTCGCCGCCATCATAGAGCACGAACAGCGGGGCACGCGGCGTGATGAACGTGCCGCTCACTTGAAACAGGTTGCGGCGGTAGCAGGTCAACTCGGCCTGCAGCGGGGAGCCGTCGCTGGCGTTCGTGGCGGGCATCTCGGACAGGAAGAACATGCCGTGCAGCTGTGCCGAGAGGTCTAGCTGCAGAAGATGGCCCATGCGGTCGACCACAGTGTGCTTGTCGGCCATACGCTTGAAGGCCAGGAGCTTGTGGCCCTGGTTGCTGCCGTTGGCCGACTTGCCGCCGTCGTCCCGGAGATCTTGTGTCACGTCCGTGTACGAGGCCGAATGGGACGAAGCCGGTGGCGGGAGCGGCGGCAAAGACTGCGGTTGCTGCTGGTGTTGGTAGTGGTGCTGGTGCGGGTGTTGCTGGTGCTGCTGGCTCGGGTGCTCCTGTTCTGACTGAGAGTACGTCCGTTTCAGGCTGGGATAGCTGGTGTGATGTGAGGCGAGACTCGCGCTCGACGCCGAGTGGTGTCGGCCGTACGGGTCCTGCTGCTGCTGCTGTTGCTGCTTCTGCTGTTCCTCGTGCGAATAACGGGTGTATGGGTAGGCGTTCGGGTCGGTCCTGGGCGACGCCGAATGGGGTGACGGTGCCGTCTGGGAGCCGGGCGCGTTGTTGGCGAGAGTGGGATCCAGGGCGGCCGGGTGACTGAAGCGCCCGTTTGCCATTTGGACCGGAGCGCCAAAGTTCCAGAGACCTGCGTGCGGCTCCTTCAGGTCTGCCATGGTGACTGTATAGGTTGCGGTGGACATGGGACCGAAGATGCTGTTCACAACAGACAAGCGTCCGAACAGAGAAGGACGGCGAGAAAGAGAAACAAGGCAGAAGGGAAGAGATGCGAGCACAGCGAAGAAACGAAGTCAAGGACTTCGAGGCCGCTGTCGGCAAAACTCCCTATTCGTGGTGCTGTTTTTTTTTTTCTTTTTTTCT